>JAJLTX010000096.1:0-39312 GCA_030568365.1 Myxozyma kluyveri
CTGTTCTGCCTTGCACTCTCTCTCAAAAGCCTCAGTATCCATGTCTTGTATGCGAAACCGTACGTGTGTCACCGCGGCAGGTGTAGTACCCCCCAGTTCGATGTAAGTGCCAATTGGCGTGTGATCGCTGGTGCAAGTGATATTCATGTCCAGCTCTGCCCGAGCACCCCGTTGCATCACCGAGTTGGAGACAATGCTCAGATCAATAACATATCCGCTATCCTGCGTAGGTTCCGCAGGGTCGTTAAGTACGTGCGCCCTATTGTTCACGATCCACCTCTCAAGATCTTGTGCTTGTGCGGTGGAGTCTGGTCCGGAGATGTCCCAGGCTGCGTGGTGTAGATTGAAATCTCCGACCAGACTAGGCCCATCAGAGGCGAAGCCGTATAGGTCCGGCTCTAGCACCAGGACACCGAAGACTGGCCAAGGGGCTAGTACTGTAATACTGTTACTGTATAGCAAATTAATTAAAAGAAATTTCTGATGGCACGACACATAGCAATCCGTTCCATCAGCACAAGCTTCCACTTACGTATATATCTTCATTGACCAAAAATAAAATGGGAAAGGCCAAGAAAGTTCGCAAATTTTCCAGCGTCAAGCGAGTCATGTCAAGCAAGAACGTGAAAAAGTGAGCATTAGGAAGACAGTCTACGGGCATTCTTCACAAAGCCGGCTAACAATGAACAGGGAAAGTTCACAGACTGCAATCGCGAAGGCAAAACCTACTGAGAAAGCTCCTGTACAAGAAATGTGAGAAAATATTTACGCCAATAAGAATAAAGTTATGTGAATATACTGATTGTTGATATTAGACCACAAGTTTCGTCAGCCTTGTTCTTCCGCTTTAATTCAAGTCTCACCCCTCCATATCAAGTGCTGATCGATACCAACTTCATAAATTTCAGTATTCGAAAAAAAATCGATCTTTTTCGCGGTCTAATGGATTTACTATACGCTAAGTGTATTCCTATAATAACGGACTGTGTCATGGCCGAGCTGGAGAAATTGGGCCCAAGGTACCGCATTGCACTAAAGATTGCTCGCGACGAGCAGATTCAAAGGATAAGCTGCAGTCATCTCGGAACGTATGCCGATGATTGTCTAGTTCAACGTGCAATTCAGGTATGTTTGGGTCGCGCAGAATTTGAAGCTTGATAGCTAACTGAATCAGCACAAATGTTATATTATAGCTACCAATGATGCTGATCTCAAGCGACGAGTTCGTAAAATCCCTGGAGTTCCTATTGTTAGTGTCGGTTCACACAGCTACGTAGTGGAACGTCTACCTGACGGATTTTGAAGCATCTTTCAGTACAACGAATGGCTAAATTTCTTGTATATCTACATCAACACATCGCTGCGGTACCGTAACTATCAAAAGGACGGTGGAGGGAATTCTTATTTTGTTCGGCATTTACGCATGCATTAGGTCAGATTGGGGTACGGTAGTTAAATTGCGAGCACAGCAAACACAACAAAATTAGACAATTCACGGCAGTACTTCACAGTTCTATATAAGTTAACTCAAGTATTTATGGATATACTCGCACGTGCTTCACGCCGCGAAGTTGATCAGCTTAAGTTGATCAGCGAAGCAGATCCAACAAAAAATAGATCAATCTATCCATTTATTGCCTGTAGAGGGCTGGGGAACATTCAGACCGAATTGGAATGGTACATCTTTGACACGGTGTGTTGAATTGAGGTTTTTTCTAAGTAGGATCTGGAAACATGAAGCGCCTCCTTGACGAGATGTGATCACGGATGAAGCCAAAAAATACCTATAAGATATTAGAAAATGTGTAACGAAACAAATTAGTTAGGAAACTCACTCCCAAATGCGGAACCATCGCTTGCCGTACTTGGCTTGAACCTTGTCCTTATTGCACATCCAGTTTCTATACCATCTCCATAATGTAGCGGAGTAGTGAACGCCGATAGTATCCACGCTAACAATCTCAAAACCAGCGCCCTCCAGCTTATCAATCACGAAACCAAGAGGTGTAGACGCATCTGCACCGGGGAAAATATATTTATTCATGAACAGACCCCAGATAAGGTCCTCGTACTGCCATGACTTCCGCAGACCTGCGATCTGCAAAAAGAAGAGACCATCATCCTCAAGCATATCGTGCACTTGACTTAAGAAAGCGCCAAACTTGCGAACTCCAACGTGCTCGGCCATCTCTAAACACGAAATCTTGCTATACTTGGTGCCAGGGGCTGGCAGAGGAGTATCACGATAATCGAGACAAAGAATGCGACTCTGATCTTGAGAGATCTTTGACTCGGCCAAACGCGCATTACCCCACTTAGTCTGATTCTTACCAAGGGTAATACCTGTCACATGCGCTCCATATTGGGTCGATGCAAAGTTGGCAAGAGTTCCCCATCCACAGCCCAGATCAAGCAAGGTCTCGCCAGACTTAATCTGAAGCTTCTCACATACAACACGTAGTTTGTTGTCCTGCAGTTCTTCCAATGTCTCTTCACGGTTGATGTCACCAATCAGACCAGAGGTGTAGATCATGCGAGGTCCCAGAAACCAACCGTAGAAGTCGTCACCGCGGTCGTAGTGACCCCGCACTTGCTCCTCATCCTGCGACCTAGTATGCAGTATCACCTCAGGAATCATACCAGTAAGAAAGTATCGGTAAAGGGACACGGTGAATCTGAAATTTGCCCAGTCATGGCGGTACTCAAGTACGTCCAGGGCATCGCCCTTGAACGAGACTTTGCCGTTGAAGTACAGCTCATAGAAGGTCTCAATAGGGATTTTATTGGATCCATGGTATTTGTTTTTCAATTCCTGGTCGTGGAATTCGAGGTAGTGTTCAACTCCGCGATTTGGAAATTTGACTTTTTGATTCAAACGGGGAGACACAGAGGAGACGATGGTCCAGAAGCCCGCAAGCACGGGAACGAAAGAAAAGACGAGAAAAAAACAGTAAGTCTTGAAACCGCCACCGACAAGATAGGTAAGATAGAAGGGCACACCAGCCAGAAGAGAGAATAAAAGAAGGTTGTTGAAGTGGCGCGAGCCAGGACCGTCGGCAGGAAGCGGCGCATTCTTGATGCAGGGGAAGTCGGTAGTCATGACACCGCAGGAGCTGTTAGCTCTGGGCTGCTCTACTGGTGGCAGCGACTTGTTAAATTCGAAGGACTCGGGCATGATGGATGCGCGGAGCGGTCAATTGAGCCACCACGGGGCAAGATAGCGAGCGGGAGCGAAAGTATAGGGTGGGTGCCGAAGGGGAAGAGCCGTGAGACCGAGGCAGAAGTTTTCGAGATACCGAGCTGAGACGCCAACAAATCAATGGGCCTAATAGATACGTATACTGTAGCAGTGTAGCTACGTAGCTATATACATGCGCAGTATACGTAGCGCTTAGCGCAGCGCCGCTCTATATACAGTAAAACGCGTTGTGCCCGTGTGCCCGTTGCCTTTCCGTGGCTCTGCATGTGCCTCTGTGGCCTTTGAGCCTTTGAGGTGCGCGGCCACACAACAAAACCCCTTGCCGCGTGCCCGTGTACCTCCTCCGCGTCCCCTTCTCTCTGTTTCTTCGTGCTCCCTTTGCCTCTCCCGTCCACGTCCTTCCCCGTCGCATCCACCGTCCAGCGCATACATCCTTCAAAATGGAGAGACTAAAAGAGGTATGACTGACCGCACCTACGGCAACGGACACCCGGAAGAACGACTGCGCGATTGCCCTGGCTTTGGTGCCCGATGTGTCAAAATGTCTGGCTTTCGCGTCTTGTCCGTCTGCGTCCGCGAACCCCAACTGTAGCTTATGCTAATTCACGATGATAGAAAATGAACCAGCTGCGCACCGAGGCTGAGGAAGCCCAGGCCAAGAACGAGGAGCTGTCCGCAAAGATCAAGCAGCTCGATCAGGAAATTATGACAAAGGAGCAGGAAATAACATCGCTTACACGCAAGAACGAGGTTTTGGAGTCCGAGGTTGAGCAGCTGGAACAGAAATTGACCGAGGCAAAGAGTGCCGCAGAAACTGGCGCTCAGCGCTCTCAGGAGGCGGACACCATGTCGCGCAAGCTTGCACAGCTGGACGAAGAGGCTGAAGAAACTGATAAGCGCTTGCGTGAGACTATGGAAAAGTGAGTAACTCAGCTACTTTTCGCACCGAGCCAATGGCTAACATTTCTAGATTACGTGTCACCGATGTCAAGGCTGAACACTACGAGCGCAAAGTCTCCACGCTTGAGAGCGACGTAGAGACATGGGAGAAGAAGTACGAGGAACTTTCAGCGAAGTACACCGCTGTTCAGCAAGAGCTTGAAGAAGTTCATAAGACGCTCGATGCATTTTAATACTGCTCGAGTTGGAATTTTTAGTTTGATGCGATGGCTATTCTTCGGCTTTGCTAGTAAATTTTTGGCAGCTTTAAGCGTCCAGATCGTTTGTAGTATGCTTGTCTGATCATATATAGCAACAAGGCGTATATTTACAATCAATTACAATTTACCTGATTTTTATATTCAAGTACAGCACCGAAAACCCCACTTTAATGAACAGTGACAAAACACAAATCATTTAACACCACGTCAGTACGATGTCAATGAATGCTGTTGTGAGAGACGAAAAATAAACTTAATGCTGTAACTGTGGTCTAGGCATGCTGAAATAACTCTTTGCACGCGATCAGTCGATCCGCTAACGATTATACAGACCGATTAGAATCTGAGATAAAAGGGAATGCCTAAGTTGAAAAGTTTCAAAGCGTCTGTCCTTGACATTTGCAGAATTGATACTCTGGCTAGTCCTCGCTGAGTAAATTGTCTAAATAAACACTAGGAACGCGTTGACCATTGTGTGCGGGGCCTGCTACTGAATCACGAGAATTTGCGGCCGCACCTATCGACGCATCCTGGCTTGCCCCATAGAAACCAGCCGGGAGATAAGATGACCCCCTTACGGCATTTGCACCACCGAAATTGAGAATATGACCAGAGTTTCCCGCTGCAGTTGATGACATTCCAATAGCACCTGCAGTTGGCGAATAAAAGGTTGATGTGCTGAAAGACGGCCCTTTATGGGGCATTGCTGAATCGTTGTAGAGACCCATTAGATGAGCAGAATTCACTGCCTGACCGCTGGGTGTGAGCCGGTCAAGTGATACAGAGCTTCCTGTCACTGTTGTATACAGTCTAGCTCCCGGAGACTGACTTCCAACCCCACCAACTAATCCAGTTCGGGCGCCCTTCTTGCCCCGGTGCAGCGATCTCGCTGTGAAGTTTCTCGCCGGGTCAAGTGACTTATGAAGAGAATATGCCACAAGCGCACGCCAAGCAAGAACAGCTAGCGCAATACCACCAATAACTGATCCAACAGCAATGAAAACAGTACCTTCTGGAGCGTCAGATTCCCGTAAAAATGGATTGTTACTGCTCACAGGAATTATAGGGGTTGGGAATGCAATCGTCGAGGTTGTGGGAACTTGCGGAAATGTAAGAGTTGGTAGAGCTACTGATGGTCCATTGTTTAGCGGATTTGTGTTACTGATAACGACAGTAGAGTAGGAGAAAGCTGAACTTGATGCTTGAGTAATAGATGTCTCTGTCGGAGTCACAGTTGCTGTCGAGCTTGACGATTCTTGAGCATTTGCAAACCTGTTCCAGCCGAATGAAGCGAGGAGCGCGTAATATAGAATGCGTGCCATCTTTATAAAGAACTAACTAAGACTCCACTATTCGGCAAAACTACTCCTTCAGTATAATAAGCTTATACTCTTGTACAGTCCAGTATGCGAATAGGTTGTATGATCGGTCGAGTGCTGCGGGTGCATACAGTATAGACACGAAATCTAGCAAAGATGCCTAACAACTGCAGCGAAAGTATATATACAGTATACACTTTACCCGCGTGCCGCACACCCTATTTCTGGACCAAATTAACCACATGCATATATGCAATGTATTATACGAGTCCCTCGCAGACGGGAGACTGTGCTTTCTCCTAGGTATGGCCGCATCGCTCCGTAGGCTGGGCCAGGTTAGAAGGGAAAAATTGGTGCGGCGTGAAATTCCGTATGTAGATTAGAAAAAAGTTAAAGTTGTGAAATATAAAGTAGTAGATAGATACCGTAGATAGATATAAATAAATATAAAGAAGTAGACTATAAGCTACGTTACCGGCGAACAGGCATCAGCCAACAACACAACATCTATAAAACCTAAGTACGGATTGACCACGACATCGTCTATATGGCTACGTAGAAGCCGATCTAAGGATGATGCCGTATGGCACGAATATATATCATACCGCAAAATAGAACCAGTCAGTATATGCCTGTATCATAAGTCCATAACTCAACCTTGACGAACCTTAGTAAAAATGGGCGGCCGTTCTGACTGTTTCAAACATACTACGAGTTGATATTGGCTATAGAGTGACACTATTGATTATTGATTGAAAGCTAAATATACCGAGAAATAACTATACCGTGGCTCACTATAAACTAATAACTCAAATTCGTATACAGTGAACTGCAGACACTGCATCCGTACAACAAAATCCCATTATCTCCATTATAAACGATACATACACCTCTATGTGAAAAAAAGAAACAGAAATCTTTTCAGTAAAAATAGCGCCTTTCCAAAGAGAGAAAAAAAAGAGAAAAAGATATAGACTGGCGGTGACGTCTGGTCCGATTCCTATTAAACAAATCTGGAGTCTTAATCTTTATACCACTTGCAGACCTGATTCAGAGAACTTCAGCCGCGATATAGACTTACAAGTTACAACTGTACATATTTATAGTCGGTTGTTATGGCCGAAGTTCTTAGAGATAACGGCCTGGTCCACTAAATAATTTGATAACCATCCTACCAGTTTTCGGAAGCTATATTCTGCTCATATCACACTCAAAGTGAGATCTCATCAAAATCATATTCTGGATACAAAGGTCGTTCATAATCATACAAGCCGTCTTCACCTCTAGGTCCCGTAACCGATTCTTCGAGATCACTGAGGCCAAGATAAAGCTGATCAGCGGAGGGAGTTCTCAGTACTGTTTCGATCTTCTGCTCTAAAGTTTCCTCGTGCTCTAAATCATATGCTCGAAGATATTCATTGCTTATATCTGCATCGGCAAAAAAGTTTTTGAGAGCAGCCATATCCAGCGGCTCAAAATCATCTGGAATAAACGGGAGTGCTATACCTTGTTAGAAATTAAAAAAAACCAGATTGAAATATAGGGAAACTTACGATTATCCCTCGGAGCTAAATACTCAATATCATCCGCATCCAATACCTTTAAAGAGTCCTTTCTGTCCATTTTCTGGCTCACTGGCATATTTAGAACAGGTTGTGACGGTGGTGGCTGTTGCTGCTTTGATGATTTCGAGTGGATTTTATCCGTTAAGGCAGTGACTGAATGCCACTTATAAATATTTGTGTCTTTACCACCTAAAGGAACTCGCTTCTCTGCACCACAAAAGTTAAGTTAGAAATCGTATGGCTATTTGAAATAGTCGTGCTTACCGCTTGGAGTTTTGAATAGAATTCCTGTTGGTACTTCTTGTGTAGTTTTACTCGCTCCCTTAGACTTTATAGACTGAGAATGAATTAAATTTTCCGAAAAAGGCTTTATTCCATGTTGCGTGCGCGAGGCTACTGAATTGCCATTCTTCACTCCCTTGCGCTTTGCGAACGGAGTTTTTGGCAGCGCATTTCCTCTCAGGGGCCCTGCATACGCGACGGGAATATTTTCTTTGTCACGATAAATATTTGCCATCTGGACGAAATGCCAAATATTTGCTTGCAATATTGACCACTGAGTGATTCGTAAGACGGCAAGAGACCAAACTTGATAAAGAACGGCCGATTCTCGTTGGCAACGCGTAACATATAAGAACTTGCGTTGATACCCATCACGTGAGCGGTTGCAGAATGCGTTGCCAGGGCAACCGCTATTTCGCAAGCAAATTCTATATATATATATAGATATAGACTTCGTTATTTTCCTCATGCGCAGCATATATGGCATGCATAGCGTAATGTATATGTGTGCACGTGATACTGTCTACGTATATATCTATATATATGTATAATATAATATGTATATTCGCTATTGCATATATATATCATGCATGCAGTACGTATTCTGGTCCGGTCATGCAATTGACCCGCTCGTATAAGAGCCATTCATTTCCTTTAATTGGTTGTTAACTTATTACCTGGAATTCACCATTTTTTAGTGTTGCGTTCTTTGAAAGCATATCCTTTACGAGTAAGATCTCACCTCTTGACATATATTCGGCGCCGTAAGTGGTCTCAATACATGTGCACGCATCCCGTTTAAGTTGTGGCGAATTGAATAAGGTCATACTGAGCTGTGATTCTGTTTAATAGTTCAGGGTGGAGCTGAGGTCATTGGTTGTTACATCTCACCGTATGTATGTATTTGAGAGTATTCTTCTGTCTAAGCACAATTTCATAATTTTGGAAGACTTCAGGTACTCCCAATATGTCCATAACTCCCCGGACCCCTTCACCGCATGGACGGATTCAGTCATTCCCAGGAAGCGTTGTATCTCATGTTATTGGTCGTCAGCTTCGAACTTCGTCTAAAAACAAGTCCGCTACAGACAAAACAGTGCATAAACAACACAATGGCGATCCTTCGAATCACCAACAGGCTTTTGAGAATGGATCAAAGCCAGATCCAGAGAGCTCGAAAGATCAGGATATTACACTGGTACTTAGACCCTAGTTTTGTTTTCTCTTTTATGGGCTTCTAACTGCCCAGCTAAAAAATACGGAAAGTATAAAAAGCTGACTTTTTTGACTCTGAAGATTACAGGACTTTGCATGTGCTGCCTGACGTCACTTCGCTATCCATCGACGATTCCTTGTTTCCGCTGCACGGTATGCCAGACTACAAATGACATCACGCCGATTCGTGATCGATCGACTACATTTATTTCAGTAGAGTATATTGAGTCTGTGGATGGCAGTTCTGACGATGGCTATTTCGACATAAATACGTATCAAGAAAAGGCAGTGGCCATTTTTCAGTCCCTTGAAGCATTGAGTAAATCATTTCTCAACGGTAAATCCTACTCATACTCGGAAACAGGCTTGAATTTTGAAGCAATTAAAAAGTTTTATTCTTTGATCGACCTTCTGAATCTGGGTGATACCGCCCGACAAATTTTGAAAGCCTCCGAGTCACTTTTAAAGCGTCCCGGGAAAGTGATTAATCGACCAGAAGATCTTAAATTCATTCTTATCATTTTTGAAAATCCAGCATTATATTCATCAAAAGCAGGCACTGGCGCAGCTCATGTATCGGCTTTGTTGAGGAGACTGTTTGGAATAATCAGCGGCTTAAACTTAGACTGTCATCGCTATCTTGTAAACTGGTTTGCACGGCTTCCGCCACAATCTTTTAAATCTAAGGTTGAATTGCTTAATTCGTTTTCTTCTCACCGTCTATCGAAATATTGCTCTTCTAATGGCGGTGCTGCGAAACCCGAGAGCTATGGTCTTGACTGGCGCATTAAAGCTGCTGCTCGAGTGCAGTCTCTATTTTGTAAGGCAATTTGTCCTTTTTTTTTTACAGCTTATCAAATTCTAACTTCTGTTTTAGTCGCCGCAAATACACAGGTCTCGAAAATTCCAGTCTCAGATTTCTACAATACACTTGTTGACTATGTGGATATAACTCGTGATTTTGATAAATGGGAGAAACAAAGTGTACCGTATATATCGCCACCACCATTACGCCCGGTGGCTCGATCTACCGCTACAAATCGGCAATCTATGATCCTGGCACCTGTGTCTCCCACCGAGCGGCTGAATGGCTCAGCAAGACATAGAACAGCTTCAGCGAGATCCGGTACTTCAGATGCGTCGCGGTTAGACGGTGATTCTCAAATGCTTTCGACGAGCGCCTTTCAGTCGTTCACGTTTTGTCAATATCCATTTTATCTCTCGATGGGTTCCAAAATTACAATTCTAGAATACGATACAAGACGTCAAATGGAGATTAAAGCAAGAGAAGCATTTTTTTCGACTCTTAACCAGAAACGTGTTGTGCAGCCGCATTTGGTTCTGAAAATTCGACGTGACTGTATAATTGAAGACTCGCTGCGGCAAATTTCTGGCAGCGACGTTGACCTTAAAAAAGGACTCAAGATTGAGTTTCTAGGAGAAGATGGTGTGGATGCAGGTGGCCTGCGCAAGGAATGGTTCCTTCTTCTTGCTCGTGAGATGTTCGACCCTTTGAAGGGGCTTTTTATTTATGACGACGAATCAAATTATTGCTGGTTTAATCCTGCGACATTTGAGACGTCAGATCAGTATTTCTTAATTGGTGTTGTCTTGGGATTGGCAATGTACAACTCCACGATTCTGGATGTCCGATTTCCGCCTGCGGTTTTCAAAAAACTGTTGGGATGCCCATGTACTCTAGATGATCTTAAATCACTAAAACCATCACTAGCACATGGTCTTCGACAACTCCTGGACTATTCAGGCGACGTGGAGGAAAGTTTTTGCTGCAATTTTGTTGTTTCTCAAGACTTATATGGAGAGATCTTGCAAGTACCTCTCATACCCGATGGCCATCGGCGTCCTGTGACAAACTCCAATCGACAGGAATTTGTCGATCGATATATACAATATATATTTGAAACATCAGTATCCCGGCAGTTCCAACCTTTCAAACGAGGTTTTCATCATGTTATAGGGGGGAATGCATTAACTCTATTTCGACCAGAAGAAGTTGAATTACTCGTGCGTGGATCAGATGAAGGCCTAGACATTGAGGCTCTTAAATCAGTCGCGATTTATGAAGGCTGGGGCAAGTCTGGAAGTACCACCAAGATGTCGATCAACGAGGTGGGTGATTCGGAGCCGGTTATCGATTGGTTCTGGACTGTCTTCGCCGAAATGAATGTCAGAGATCAAAGACGTTTACTCACTTTCGTTACCGGATCTGATAGAATACCAGCCACTGGAATAGCAAATCTAATTTTTAAAATAACGAAGCTTGGTGATGATTCAGAGAGGTAAGTGATTATCCCAATGCCATGTGCTAGATTGTTTGTTGATACTGACAATATATAGATTTCCTATCTCTCATACTTGCTTTAATCAGCTCTGTTTATATAGGTATTCGTCATTTGCAAAACTTTCACAAAAACTTTACCGTGCAATTGTCGAAAGTGAGGGATTTGGCTTGCGTTGAGCGCATGTTTTTTTCTATAAATCGTGATTCATGATGCATTTTACGCTGCCGATTTATTGGGTGTTTCGGTTTGTGCCATTAAAGGCTAACCAGTTCTGAACTTTTAATTTAAAATCGATAGTACAGTAATGAAATTGAGATGGGCAAGATATCATTGATTATTCTGTGAGTTTTGAATTGTGCTACAAAATTTGGAGAATTTATAAGCACCTCAATGTTCCCATTTATATGATCGTGATTATCGCAGCCATAGTGTTGACAGCTGACTGAGTGACCTGCATGCTTGTAATAGCATAGCACTCTGATCGCTCAAAAGATCTAGTCATTCAGAAATATTTGAAAAAGTCTTTTCATTCTTATTCTACAATACGGTTGTAGTCTTTGAGTGCCGGCCTCTGGTCAACTGACCAACTGACTGCTTCGTAAACCTGTAAGCTTCTAACTTTGCTCACCCTATCCTCAAAACATATACAGGAATTATTTTAAAGTGTACAACTACCCAATATATATGAATTCAATTGTGCGCTCTTCGTTAGCTTACGAGCTGTCTGGCGCTGAAGCTTCGGTTGGGCTTAGACATAATTGTCGATCAGGGCAAATTTGATGGCGCCTGCCAGCATCCCAAAAGGCGATTGGCGATTGGCGAAAGACGAAAAATCTGCTAGTCTACACAATTTCACAGCTCATGTGCATCATCGAAGCGCAAGGTACTGTACACGACATAAATAAATACAACTACGGTATACAAGTCTTTTGTTCTGTCGGTGCAGCCTCTCAGCATGACCACGTTGTCGCCATCTTTTGATCGGTCTGTTGCAGTGGACGGCAAGATGTCCTCTGATGAAGCCAACAAGTCGAATACCAAATTTGAAGATGTTGTTATTGACCTCAACTCCGACGATGCGGCAGCTGTGCGGGAAGCGTATAATGAGTATGTAGCTTTTATTTATTTTTATATTCGTTGGTTCAGGACTAATAGCTCTTCAGATTTATATACATATCACCAACAAATGACAGTTTGTCCGCCGTGGGATCACCCTCTAATTTATTTTATTCACAATTTTATCAAAATCTCTTTGCCATTCGACCTGACATTGAGTTTATGTTTACTGATATCCAAAGACAAGCAGCAGCCTTATCCGGAATATTTACTGCTGCACTCGCCATGCTTGACAATATTAAAGCTCTAGATGAGTTACTACGAAGATTGGGTCGGCGTCATTTATTCATCATTGGCGTGGAAGCTGAACATGTCAGTTTTTGAAAAATTGTCTCTGTAAAACCTGTTCGGTTATTAATCTTTTTGGCGATGCAGTTTGAGTTAGTAGGTACGATTTTTATGCAAACGTTGCGTGATCGTCTGGGTGATGTAAGTCAAGTAAACCAGGTTTTTTTTTTAATTTCAAGACACCGTACTGACAATTGTGACAATCTTTAACAGCGGTTCACTCCTCAAGTTGAAATTACATGGATCAAGATCTATACGTATTTGTCAAGTAAAATGTTAGCATCCGGCCTTGAGCACGATACCAGTGACTCGAAATCCGACGGAATGACCGGTACGTTTGCAAGCGTCGACATCATCCGGCAGTCTTCTAATGCCATAGGCACTAGCCAGTCTACAGTCTCTAAAGCAACACAAGTTGAAGAAACAACACGGGAAAAAGATGCAAGTCGGGCTTCATACGAGAAAGCATCGAAAAAAGACTCTACAGTTTCTCCTTCCGTCAATCGACTACAGCGCGCAGATATGCCCAAAGATCAAACTACTAGAATACGATCGAATACAAAGACTCGCTTTTTGAAAAAAAGAAGAACTCTTTGTGCTATCATGTAGTCGGATTGCGCTCTCGATCATCCTCTGTGATGCAGTTGTGTGTTGCTCAAAAAGCTCAATTAGTGACGATTCTAATTTAATCTCAACAGCCTGATCTGATATTAAATTTTAGCTTCGCTATTTAGAATCTGAGAATGGCGCTACTTATGAAATTCGACACACTCAAAGTACTGTCAGAAATAGCTCAAACAGATAACAGCACAATGTCAGCAACTGTAATTGGTTTACCCGAGATGGTGAACATGGGTGGCGTTTTGTTCGTAAGACGATAGGTCTTCGTACTGTTTACTATCTGCTTATGCGCTGAATTCTCTAGCGAGTCAGTTTTGAGAAGCGCTGCACATGGATATGTATTCAAGCTTTACACGAAAATAATGAATAAATTCTCCATAATGAAACTAAGGGATTTAAAATATATGTTCTATGACATAATAGATATTATAATATTATAGTTTATATAAAGTAGTGTATTGTATAAGCTAAAACATCGAAAACTGCACCAGCAAAAAAATACTATGCCCTTAAACCACCAGCCCAACTAAACAATGAAAATGAGAATAAAAGTGCGAACAAGTACAAGATGTCACTATAAATACATGCACAAACAGAACCGACAGCTTAAGAAGAGTTAAAAAACAATCACCGATTCCTGAAAATTGATAAGAAGCATAGTGTGACCCATGGTGCACAACTGAGACAAGTTAGTAGTGTCCGCTACCATATGCATTCGATGGGCATGGCATTCGAGGACCATTGCGTCTCTTCGTACCCGTTATCTCAAAATCTGGATTTCCTCTTAGCATCATCTCTGTCCGGTCAAACTGCATGGAATTGTTTTGTATGCCGGGCCGCGGGAATGGTGATCTATGTAATGGTACACTACCAGATTGAAAGTGGCGCGTATTCATTGGCCTTTGATTCGCGAATGCTGGTTGTTGCCCAGAAGAATCGGCAGTAGCTTGCGCCGGCATAGGAGCATAAGAAAGAGGAAAGTCAACAGGATAGATTGGTCTCGATGAATACGGACCTCCAGGTGAATGATCACCTGTTCCAATAGTGGGAGCTGGAATATTGACGCGGGGAGTATCATTGGGACTCTGCATTTGTCGATTTCCAGACCTCCAATCTCTTGGTGGGCGGAATTCCAAAGGTGAGTGTGAGCTAACTGGAGCGGTAGGAGACACAGTTTGCATATTGTGAAATTCGTCTGCGTACTGAACCTCAACATCATCATAATATATCGGACCACTATTTCGCGAATTGCGGGTCATCGAACTATTTTGCATCGGGAGGTTATTTGCCCTGTTCAAGTGTCCTGCATCGAATCTCCATGGTCTCCTTGAAAACTTGTTCCGGCCAACACGCATGATTTCTGAGTTCTGCGAAAGATATGTCATTTCTTCACTAGCATTTGGTTGTGTGGCATTAGGTTTTGGCGGAGAGGCGCCAGGATCATCAAGCTCGTATGATGGTTGCGCATCCGTCTCAGTATATACTGGACTGTCTATATCCAATTGATCAACAAAGCCAGGTATATCAGTCGGATCATCGTTTAAGCTACTTCGCGGTGGATTCACGGAACCCTCATGAGTGCTTCCGGATTGTGCAACCGAATCTGGGAAGGCAGCTTGGCCTCCCGGGTACTGCTGATGACTACCAGGCACCTTTGCTTGAAGATGGGGGGAGTTCTGGTAAACTCTTTTATGTTGTCTTGACGACGAATCAAATTGACTATGTCCTGGCTGTGCTGCTTCCCATTGATACATGTGATTAGGTGAAACAGCACGACGAGAAGACTGTGCCATCCCAGAGTGATTGAGCGCTAGACCGGCACCAGTATAGGTGAGGTTATCAGTAGTGTCATAATCGTATCTAGCAGATGAGCCATCTTGAGTAAAACTGCTTCTGCTGTCGCTGCCAGTGGAAGGGTAGTCCAAAGAAGCACCTTTGATACCTGTAACAACTGCTCTTCCCTCATTGTCAAAAATCAACACTTTATCGGCATCTGTACTGCTTCCAGAGCGATCAGCGTCAATATCACCCGATCCAGTACTTATGGGTGCAAAATTATTCATTTGATTTAACCTCAGGTCGTCCTGAATCCAGCCCTCGTCTGCTGTCGCGGAATCCATAACATGCTTTCTCATAGCTTTCCTTGAATACAAAGTACGGCGCATAGTGCATAGGATCAACGAGCAAACCGCAATGATAACTGTACTTGCTAAAACGAGCCATCCACCCCAACTTAGATGCGGAACAAACAGAAGTATGTCCACAAGAAAAGCAAGTAATGATAAAATAAATGTGGGAAGACAAAAAATTAGAACAAAGAGCAGGTAGCGAGGTGAATTCGCTGGACCTCGAAAGCTCGCCGTTAGACTCAAAAGAAAAAGAATGAGAGTAAATCCGGCTGCAATAGGATGAACTATGAGTAAATTGGTGAGTGAATGTCGAGCATTGGATGGAAGTGAGAAATCGTCGGTATCGGCACCGTTGACAACAGAACTAGGATAACCGATGCGAACAGTTGAGCATCCGTTATCGCTCAAGCAATAACCAAACACTCCAAATCGCACATCGCGATATGTTGCAAGAACGATAGAATGTATGACGGGGACTGATAATACAGCTACAAGCTGTAACCCAAACGCGATGAAAAGGAGCAAGCACAAGGGAGCTGCAACGGGCAGTGACATACTTCGAGCGCGTATCGACAATTATTTTGGTAGCTGTTGACCTTAACTGAACCAGAACTAAAGCCTGTATGAAACTGAATGCGCTGGGTGAAATATCACGAATAGAATGCACCCAACACTGTAGCCATCGACGGTAATTACTATAAGTTTACGTGTATCTACAGCACATGTATATAAGTGGAGTCGAGGCAACGAGTAACAAACCTTAATCCATGCGTGCACGTACAGTGTGTATAGTACCATTGCATGCTGTACAGGCGTACACACCTCAGACATAATACGTAATACAGAACTGTATACAGCATATATGTACTGTGAATTAATTACGGTAGAAAAAAGGTTAAGTTGTGAATTATAAAGTAGTAGATAGAAGATAGATACAGTACATTAAATGTTTATACAGCATACTGTATGATATTAGCACAACATGAACGTATAAGCCAACTTCTGTAGTCTACGACTCTAGGTAAGTCGAAATGATACAGGAGTAAAGTAAAGAGTGCCTTTGTTACTATGTATAAAAATTATATATATATTGTATACAAGAATAGTCTCCATTTAAATCCTCTATACAGACATGAAAGCAGATAACCACCAACGCCCCGGCAGTGAAAAATTAAGTACATGAGGTGTTCAAACGCTCAGCAACAAACCGTAAGTTATACAAAATCGGTCCCATGAAAATACAATTTAGACGCTGTTTACTTTACATATGCACGAAGAAACCAATATATATATATAGAAGAAGCCATCCCGCACTAACACATCCATATTCTGCAAATACAGTAATGTACTATATTGCCTGCATCCATCTCATAAAGTGATAAACAATGATCTAAGCTGTTACAGCGCACATCCATATACGTGTTTTATAAATGCGAAATAAGTCTCGAATTAGATCACGGAAATCAATTCTCTGAGAAGCAGAATAGAAAAAGGTTAACTTTCTTCGGTCCCTGTTTGATCAGTTAGGGCAGTTCAGTATAGCAAAATGAAAGATCTCGGACACATACCACTGATACTCCGCATCGCGAATTCGCATAGACAAACTTCGTTCGTGTACCTTCGAGACGCACATAGATATGGCTTTATCTTCATCAAGACTTTTGACAAACATCTGCTGAATCTCGGCAGTCTGAGCAAATCGAATGATCTGTTTGGGCTGAATAACTGCAGAGCGAGCAGAAACTGTACTTCCCTTGCTTGCAGTAAAATCAAAATGCTGTAGTGCAGCTTGCTGATCACTGTGTTGCATTGTCTTGAGATGGCGAACCGCTTCGAACGATACATTTTCGTGTATGACACGGCCAAGATCTTTCCCTCTATCAGCATCAACAATGACAATATCACCAGGTCGTACAAGCATCGTGGTTCCCTCTGGGAGATAAAACACATCAACACGATTTCCTTTGAATTGCACGAGATACAGCTTGTATTGAACATCGAGCGACGGCTGATGTAGTACAGACGAGCTCCGGCTCTGAGATTCCTCAAATGCTCGCAAAACCTGTGAACGGGAGCTATCGATCCCGTCGTCTCTTGAATGCGTAAAATAGGCCACGACTTCATCCGTGCTGCGAGAATAGACAGGATGACCAGAAATAGGACTTTGCCCTGAGATGTCTGCTGGAAAAAAGGCAAGCGAGGACTCGCTGTTTTGAGGAACATGGTGCCGCATAATAGGAGAGTCATGAGAAATATTTATGGATGCTTCAAACTCGCCAGATAAAAGTTGCGTAGGAATGTTGCTGGCGTAACTTGCATCTCCGGTAGTGTTAGTGAGCAGGTCGAAAGATCCCTTAGATGTGCCGCTCGTGTCCAATGTGGACGTGTCAAAGCTAGGTATATCAAATGTTCCCGTGTGCCGAAGAGACAATTCGCTGGGAGTAGCTAAAGAATAACGCCTAGAGACTGTCATATCTGGTTGTGGCGCTTTCCACGAGGCAAAGTCAGAGGGAACCACCGAAACAGACATGCGCTTCGTCGGATCAATCGACATAGGACTGGTCAAATTCAAGCTGGAAAAAGATTCGAGCTCGGAATCATCTTCATCGAAAACAGCATGATCTTCAGCGATCGCAGGGGACGTGGTGGACTGAAAAAGTAAATTTGAAGTATTTTGATGTTGTATTTGAGAGAGTCGCGACCTATACAGAGAAGTTTGTGGCGTCGGTCGGTCCTGAAGATGCGATGGTAAGGTCTGGCGGGTGAAAGCATCTGTAGGGCTGTCGTTTGGAGATTCGCTATGGGAGAAGGAGAAACTGCGCGGAGGCCTTCCATCTGGCGAGATTGGGAAAGTTTGAAGACTCGGTATTAGTGGTATGGCGTCGACTGAAGGCGAAGCACTTGCAAGAGATTCTGAAAGTGGTGGAGACCGAGAGTCGGCGCGCTGTTCGAACGCTGGCGGAGCGAACAGGCCTGCACCGAGGGGACGGGCCCACATTCTGGCAGCCCAGGAAGACTTGGAGTCGGACGAAGAGGACGGAAAAGGGAAAAGCCAACTCGCGCCGGAGCTCTGAGAGTCGAGATGCGAGAAGGGTTGAGCCAGCAGAGAGTGATGGTTGTCGGATCCGCTGGTCGAAGAGCTTAAGGGAGAGGACTCGGACAGGTGACCACGACTGAAGCCTGAGCCGCGAGAACGGGAAGAGAATTCTGCGGTGTATGAGGGACGCCGTGAAGATACGGCGGCGACGCCGCCACGAAGGGCCGAATCGAGCGTGAATGAATGGTCGTTGTCGTCAGCGTCGGAGTCGGAGGACAAAGAGCGGGTGTCGAGAGAGTGCTGCATTGCGTCTGTCAGCGCGGTCGGCGACAAAGCATCTGCCACTTCAGTGGCAGTGGAGTGTGTGGCGCCCGCGGCAGACGGGTCATCCGCTAACGGAGCGCATTGGGGAGAATGTAAGCGGATATCAGAGCATTGCGATGACGGTGGAGGTGGAGGAGAGGAGACGGTGCCGGGGGCGTTGAATAGCGGAGGTTGGCGCGATCGATCCGGGGGCTCTATTGCAAGAGCCCGCAGGGAGGACGCAGGATATGCGGAGGCCATGCCAGGCGCAGAAGCAGAGGACTGCTGGACGGGGCACAAAGGAGGGACGAAGATGGCGGCAGAGCGACTAAGTGGAGGGCGACGAAGACGGCGAGAGGGAGAGGAGATGGAGTAGGCTGGGAGAGCCGGGGGCGAAGGCGTGGATCACAGCGTGGGGCAGAAATTAATAGGCAGCGCCAGGGCACAAACGCCACGCGGGCCCGATCTGCGGGCTGCGGCGGACGGCAATGGCGAGGCGAGCGCACTGCGCGAACAGAGCGGCGTGCCGTGGAATGACTGCATGACGACGGCTCGAGCAGCAGCAGTCAGCGCCCGGCGGCGGTGCGGTACAGGACCCCGCGCTCTGCGGCTCGGCCAGCCCGCGCACGTGCGGCGCGATGACGTCGCCTCTGCGGGGCCGCCCGCGCGTGACACCCAGCTCGAGCTCGCACTCGCTAAGCCGCCCGCCCGCTCTCGCGCGTGGTCACGTGCCGGTCACGTGCCGCACTGCGTCGCCGCCGTCTGCACAGCCGGCCCTCGCTCGACCTGCCCGCCTAGGAGAATTAGAGCTCTCCGGGTCAAGACAGAGATCCACCGCGCAACGCGCCTCCCCGGCCAGCTCTACCGCCCCTTTCTGCGCTGCTGGCAGCCGACAACCGACAGGCAAGCTCGGCGCCGTGTTCCCTCTTACTCGCACGACATCATGTCCCCTCATCCGCAACCCCCGGCTGCTGTTGCCGTCACTCCCGTCCCAAAGAGCCAGAAGCCTCCCGGCGAGCTCCTCACCGCAGAGGAGAAAAAGGCGAACCACATAGCCTCCGAGCAGAAGCGCCGGCAAGCTATCCGCGACGGATTTGACCGGCTCACCGACGTCGTTCCTGGTCTCACCAAAAGTCAAGGCCGTAGCGAGGCCATTGTTCTGCAAAAAAGTAATTACTCCTCCCTCCCACTTGTGGTCTTACACTCTGCGCCGCTATTCTCAGAACCTCAGATTTTCTGTTGCTAATATCTGTCTTGCCTGTCATAGCTCTCGCCTACATCCAGAGCGAGCTGAGAGAGAACACGCGACTGGCCAAACAAATATCCTCACTAGGTGGCCATGTATCTCCCGCCAACAGGGTATCAGCCGACCCCAAACCTACGCGAAGTCCGCTCGACTCCTCCAATCAATCTGCATCCGGCCTTTGACTGATGGCATGACAGGCGAGCGCACTGGGCGTCGTTTCAGAGCTCTACAATGTTACATTATAGCATTGTACACCGAAACGTATTCATTCTGCATATCAGCCGTCGTGCAGCATCTGCCTACTGATCCGATGTCACGTTCACTTATCATTAGCAACTATCATCTACATCAAGCTTAACACCAGCCAGTACAGCGCGGTAGTGGAGAGTATTACCAGACTCATAGATAGCGTGGCAATCGGTACAACGCCGAATTTGAAAAGATACAGCTCTGACAGCTGCTTGAGATAATACACCATCACTTTTCCTGTCAGTTTCGATTCTCCTTCAGTACGCACGCCAAACGAGAATGGGATCTCCGAAATCTGAGAACCGCCTACGCGGCTCTTCACCAAAAGATCCAACGCGATCTTAAACCCCTTAGCATTGATGTTGGTAGCTTTAGCAAGCTGCAGCACGGTAACAAAATCATTAGCTTTCGACTTGTACAATGTGAAATATTTTTTAACTTACACAATCCTTCTGAACGCCAAAGAATCCTGTCATTGGGTCACTCGCAGTTGTGAGAGGTCGCGCCAGTATCCGTGCCCCGGCCGAAATTATGCGACGAATCAAAGGCCAATCTTTGTCCATTTCAACGCCCTCGCCATAGCGAGTACCCAGCACGAACGAAGAGGTCTTTAATTTATGTAGAAAAGCTGGGACGCGCTCAGGAGGATGCTGTAATGAGAATAAATATCAGTCGGATGGGCTCAATTCATGAATCAACAACATTAGGTCTCCGTACCTGTAAATCTGCGTCCATGCACACCAAATACATCCCATGAGCGTCATTGAACCCTTTGAGAACCGCAGAGCTCAATCCTCGTTCGGTGTGTCGCACAATGATACTCACATTATAACCTTCACTTCTTAGTGCAGAAACTTCTTCTGCCGAGCCATCCGCGGAGTTATCATCGACAAATATCAGCTCAGTTGATTGCGCAAGCGATTCAGAGTCCGACGCCAGGGCTTCGAAAAGTCTTGTTGTTAGTGGGCGAATATTCTTCTGCTCATGATACGCAGGGATGACAATCGAGTTTTCAAGCATATTGAATTCGTTGCGCGCTCTCTCACTGTACAAACCGCGAGTGTATGTATATACAAAACTTTTGCAAAAATTTAAGCTTGCTGTGTAATGTAATATTAGTGGATAGAGTGTACAGATATCGCAGGGAAATGCAGTGGCCATATACAGTAGGAACATAAAGGTAAAGATCGTATATACTGTATATATACATAAGTGTTTTGTTCTCTCAGCTAGGTATATGTATTAGGGTTACAGTCTATAGGCATGCTGCATGTACGTATATAACTATATAACCAGGCATGTACTGTAATAAGTGCAAGATTACGGTATAGTCACCACATCGAACACGAGCACTGCGTGCACAAACAACCACAGTTCACATTGGCGACCTTCTACGTGCTGTAGCAGAGTCAATAGTCCACAAGTATACTAACTACCACCTCTACAGCTCACTCTTTGAACGATACTTCGTGACTACTCTAGCTTGTTAGACTGACTGCTCATTTGACGATTTTAAGCTGGAATACGTATATCACTCTTAGAGTAATATTTTGGTGGCCTTAGACTTTTTGAAGTGAGGATATATAAGTGCTGCTGAGATAACTCGTTGTTGCTTCTGTGTACGGTTATATACA
Source organism: Myxozyma kluyveri (assembly GCA_030568365.1). Lineage (NCBI taxonomy): Eukaryota > Fungi > Ascomycota > Lipomycetes > Lipomycetales > Lipomycetaceae > Myxozyma > Myxozyma kluyveri. The sequence continues at coordinate 21,667 of JAJLTX010000096.1, forward strand.
CGAAGGTTCTCACCAGACAACAGTACACGCAGTCAATTCAATATCTTACAGGAGCGGTAAACAGTAATAGAAACGTTAGCATATAAACAGCAAATGCTAACCACTCCTTCTTAAGTCAGCTTGCTTTAACTTGATCTGTTACCACGCAACACATCAGAACTCAATGGTGTGTGACATCTGAGAACAATACGTTTGGACGTGTGAGGCATAGACATCTCTCTGAGTTGTGGAGTTCACGAATATGTACGCTGATCTCGTTCTGCTCAGTAATATTATATTTGCTAACTGCCGTGAAGAACTTGGAGTATCGCGCTAATCGAGATCATTTTTCATACGTGCTTGGATTTACAGGAGCCATGTCAGTTCCGCCGTTTCTCAGAAATCCTGGAAATTCGGTTGGAGCCTCTTCGAGGCTGAAAATGCCTTCATTGTCTATTCCAACTTCGCAGACTATGGTGCCGATGCCATTGGATGACAACTCAACTGAGTCGATTCCTGAACACTCGGTGTCCAGCCGTTATGCCGAGGAGAAAGCTTTGGCAGTATCTCAGCTCTGCAATGCTGTGACGGAAGAAGACAATACGTCAGGAAGGCAGAATCTCCCCGCTTGGACAGCATCACAAGGGCATTTTATGTCAAATGAAAGTCAGGATAAGCGGCACCAGTTACATGTTGTGGTTCCACCAGTGAAGCAGCTAGATTCTGACGAGCCAAGTTCTCTTCTTCGCCCGCTGTCATTCTCAGTATCTCAAAGCTCAGGCACCGACAGCTCTTTAATAAATGGATTTAATGAGCTGCATCTAAATTCTAGCCACATGAAAGGTCAAGCTGTTGAGTCCCCTTTGGATTACCAAGCCCCTATCACTCACATCGAGGATGTAGCTGATCTTGACGAAGAAGGTTGGGAAGCTGCGGCAAATAATGGCGACATCATTGAATTGCAAAGACTGGGAGAGGGAACCAGTGGTAGCGTTACAAAATGTCGATTAAGATTCGGAACCACAGTATTTGCACTAAAGTCTATTCCAGCCAATCCCAATCCTGAAATCCGCAAACAGATTCTCCGAGAACTTTTGATCAATAAGACTTGCGACTCACCTCATATTGTTAAGTACTTTGGAAGATTTGTGAACGAGCAGAATGCGAGTATATCTATTGCCATGGAGTATTGTGCAGGAGGATCGTTGGATGCAATCTATACACATGTGAAATCTCGAGGAGGGCGCATTGGAGAGCGTGTTCTCGGTCGCATTGCCGAAGGCGTTTTGCGTGGACTTTCGTATTTACACGAACGTCGAATCATACATCGAGACATCAAGCCGCAGAACATTCTTTTATCTTGGGACGGCCAGGTAAAGCTATGCGACTTCGGGGTATCAGGAGAGGTTGTCAACTCTTTGGCAACAACTTTCACAGGGACTTCGTACTATATGGCTGTAAGTGAAAGTCGTGATCGTATTCCTCGTATTAGAGTTAACAAGTTCTGCAGCCAGAACGTATTCAGGGCCAGCCGTATTCAGTTACTTCTGATGTTTGGTCTCTTGGATTGACGCTCATGGAGGTAGCTCAGCATAGATTCCCGTTTCCGCCGGAAGGCGAACCTCCTTTGATGCCGATTGAAGTTCTATCCTACATTGTGAATATGCAACCGCCAAAACTTCTGAACGAACCACAAAATGGAATCAAGTGGTCAGATGCATTTCATCATTTTTTAGCATGCTGGTAAGCTTTATTACGTACTCAGATTATCTAGCAGTTCATACTAATATAACGATTAAGTCTTGAGAAGGATACTGCCAAGAGAGCTAGTCCGAGACAGATGTTGAAACATCCGTGGATCTCGGGTATGTCACTTAAGAAAATACGTATGGATAAATTTGTTCGCGACTGTTGGGAGAGCTAGACTAAGTTTAGTCTCTATAATAGCCTGATATTGACGGTGAGTTACCGTGTCTGTGATACACTTTTTACAAGGACGGAGCCAGAATTGTTCGGGAAACTAACTCTTTAACTGAACGCAGGCCGTCTCTTTCACCGACTTCCAATAATCTGTGGGGCAATTCTGTCAGATAAATATTTATAAGAATGGTCGGTACTGTATAATATTTCTTAATACTTCGGTCAGTCCTAATGTCACCGTATATATTGTAGATGAGTATGTTGCAATTCTCTTCATAATGCTCGAGACGTTTTAGTCGTTAACTCTGGTCAATCCTATTCTACAAAGTTCCATGAACGTAAATTTCAATATATATTCAGCTAACGCTAGATTGGCGATCTCGAGATCTCAATGAATTGTGTCCACTTGTCTACTTGTCCACTTGGAAACCACTAAAATTACATAAACTTCTAATAAATATTTGTAGACCGGGGAGCCATTGTTAATCGAGTTGTAGCTCCTGCGTCATTCGGAACACTGGAGCTGCTGCTACCCCCGCTAACAAAACCCCGAGACTGCGGGAATATTAAGTCCAAGTAGCAAACTATTAAGCCGGCTACGCTCATTCTAAAGCAAAGCGTTAGTTTCGAATAAACAGATCCGATCTGAAGCAGGAATCTGAAATAATCTGAACACCGAACATACATTATCTTTAGCCAGCCAGGTTGTCCACTCTCGGATTTGGCTGCTTCTGTCTCGTTAAGCCAAGATTGAACGGTTATCAAAAGCGAAGACCATGCAATCAGCTTATTTCTAAAAGAATATACGCGTCAATAACTCTGAGGAGGGAATTCTCGCACAAGAGTGAGAGTGCTCTTCAGTGACGCACCTCAAAAACATAGCAACCATAGGAAACGTTGCAGCTAGTAAGCCGGTGAAGTCATCTCGCGCTGGAAGATCCAAAGGCGAATATCTACCAAGAAGCAAATTAGTAGTTGTCTAAAGAAATAAGGAAGTCCAGTTTAAAGCTGTCCGAATTAGTAGTTTACGCAATACGTACGGGATGGTCAAGTTTGCTTTTTTCTTATTTGACGAAGCGGTAGAAGTCATGGCTCAGCTGTCGCAAAAGAAACCAGTTATATATATAGAAGTTGCTGTTTCTCAATATAATATGTAACCGAGCGACCGTGATTAGAATAAGAGCTGTTAACTGCTGTATACTGTAAAAAACTACAATATATCGTAGTCAACTATAATACAGTACTGTAACGAGAAATATTTTTGATTTGATTCATGATTTTATTAACGTCAATGCGACGGCCGGAGCTATGTATAACGAGAAATAAAACTGTCGATTACCCGCCTTTACATAAAGTTGACGTGCGGCTCATCTTCCCGAAACCCTGTTTAATTTCAATTGTACGTACTGCATACAGTACTGTATATGTGATACATCTATCTAGTATATATAATACACTATACGCCAATACGTACGGCTATACCGTATAGCAGACTAGCAGTACGCGCGAGTGGTTAGCAAATATCTGAACATCCTCTACAGTGTCAACTGAACTAACTTCGCACAGAACGTGAAAGACACGTGAATACTACTACAAGGGTATCTTGCCAAATAGTAACAGTTGCGCAGCATCGAGAGCAATTCTTGGATTTATATCTCTTGAAGTTAGTGTGTTGAGTATCCAGGTGTATTATGGCTGATCAAAACGCGCAAAAGCTGGAAAATGCTATTCGTGCATTTCAGTCCAAGCAACCTGTACCTATTATCGATCTCACGGAATATACGTTGGAAGACGGATCGCGAGTTTCAACAAACGAAAGAATCATTAAAGGTTAGTTGAGCGCGTATATGTGCCTTTCATCCGTCGTACTGATCGACAAATTTTTCTAGATGTTCCGGCACCAGCAACTTTGCAACCGAGCGATGACCAAGTTTTTTCGTCTTCCGATCCATTGAGGCCTAATTTGCAATTTCTCAGACAGCATTTTGCGCGCGAGGGGCGTCTTTCTGAAACTCAAGCGACCTCCATTATTACTGAAGGCTCAAGACTGTTAAGAGACGAACCTACCCTTCTGGAGCTGGAGTCTCCACTGATTGTGTGTGGAGATATCCATGGTCAATTTTTTGACTTGCTTAAACTTTTTGAGGTTGGTGGTGAACCATCTGATACGAGATATCTTTTTCTCGGGGACTATGTCGATCGCGGATATTTTTCCACGGAATGCGTTCTTTATCTCTGGGCTTTGAAAATCTGTTATCCATCGTCCATTTGGCTTCTTCGAGGAAACCACGAATGTCGACACCTTACTGAATATTTCACTTTCCGTCTGGAGTGTCATCATAAGTACTCCGATAATTTTTACGAGTCATGTTTGGATTCATTCTGCTGCTTGCCTCTTGCTGCGGTAATGAATAAACAATTTCTCTGTATACACGGTGGATTGTCACCTGAACTGCAAACTTTGGATGATATTCGAAGACTCAATAGATTTTGTGAGCCGCCTACACATGGTCTTATGTGCGATCTACTGTGGTCCGATCCACTTGAAGAGTTTGGTAACGAGCGAACTGATGAGCATTTCAAGCCCAATAGAAATAGAGGCTGCTCTTACTATTATTCGTATCCAGCAACTTGCGCGTTTCTTGAACGAAACGGACTACTGTCGGTGATTCGTGCACACGAAGCTCAAGATGCCGGGTATCGTATGTACCGTAAGACTGCTGCCACAGGATTTCCTTCGCTAATGACTATTTTCTCCGCACCAAATTACAATGATTCGTATCAAAATAAGGCGGCCGTTTTAAAATACGTGGATAACGTTATGAATATTAGACAGTTCAATTGCTCTCCCCATCCGTATTGGCTGCCGAATTTTATGGACGTCTTCACCTGGTCACTGCCATTTGTGGGATCTAAAATTACGGAGATGTTAATGGCCATCCTCAATATCTGCACCACCGAAGAATTGAATCAAGCTGATATAGACGATGATGCAGCCGTTGTGGCTGCTACAGCTGCTATTTCTTCCGACTTAAATCAGTCGATTGAGCAGACTCACTCTGATGATAGTGATACCCGTCGCAAGGCTCTACGCCAGAAAATCATGGCTATTGGACGGGTGTCTAGAATGTTTCAGATTCTACGAGAAGAATCCGAAAGTGTATCAGAGCTCAAAACTGTCGCCGGAGGACGATTACCCGCAGGAACTTTGATGTTAGGCGGAAAGGGTATTCGGGATGCGATCCGGTCTTTTGAGGACGCGAAGAGGGTAGATATGCAAAACGAAGGTCTTCCGCCTTCCATTGCGGATGTTCAACGCATGGAGGAAGAACATCGCAAGGTTACTTTTAACAGAATCAATGAGACTGAATCAGACCCTGATTTGCAACGAATCGCACGCCGATTAAGTTGGGACAAGTGGCAGCTTAATACGACTTGAATAATTATCTAAGGTACTGTAATTTATATTTACAATATGATGATTACGTAATTTAAATATTTGTTTCCTGATTTCATGGAACTTTGTAACAGACCACAGTATGTTGAGAGATGAATGTAATTTAACGTTCCGCAGCAAAATAAATGACATCAACTCTTTCGTTTTGACTTCTTTTGTTTATCAATATGAGCTCTCAACACCTTCTGTTTGTCCTTCAAACTTCTTTTATTCTTTCCTTGAACATCCTTCTTATGAATCATCATAACAAAATTCTTCTTTCGAGCTTTCTCTCTGTTAGTGGTGCTGTGTGGCTGCAAGTCTTTCTTCTTTCCCTTCTTCGAGCCAAATTCACGGTCCTTGCGCCCTTCATTCACAAGCGCCAATCGGCCTTCCTTGTCGGATTTCAAAGAGCCTCTTGCAGCCAGCGATGAAACATCAATAGCTTCTTCCGATATTAAAAAACTCTTCTCGTTTCTATTGGTGGATCTATTAACTGATGCTTCTGCTCGCAATTGCTCAAGTTTCTGAAAATCAGAAGGCGTAAGAAACTTTGTTGCCATCAGGCTAACAGCACTATCGGTGTAACCTTCAGATAGTTTTGGTGGTAAGGCTGCAAAACTCTGGTTGCCGTCATTTAATTCATCTTGCTCTTGTTCGAGATCTGTCGCTGAATCATCGGTAAATACATCGACATCTTCGTCGCTTTGAACATTTATCCACCCATCTTGATCCTGACCACTATCGTTATCGGAAGGTTGTATATTCCATTCATCACCGTCGAACCTAATGCTTTTCTGTCCGTCATTGGATTTCACAATTTCAGCCTCTTGCTCTTTCCTCCATTCCGCCAGTAATTCAAGACCTGGGATACCATGAACAGTATTTTCTTCTCCAAACTTCAGACCCGCCCCAATCCCAGACCCGGCTCGTGCATTCAAATCCGCAGAGGCATACTTTCCACGATTTTTAGACGAAAGCATTTCTGGCGCGATATCGCGATACAATCCCAGTAAAGATCGAGCAGCCATCATCACCGCCTTCGACTTTGACCCCTTATATTCCACCAGATCATCAAGTAAGTCTGGCTCTATAGCAAGAGGATTCCTAGCTAAAATTGCTCGAATTGTATTCAGGCCCACTGCAGCAACTTCAGGTGCGACTCCGTCCGAAATAAAATTATCAGCAATTTTTTGAACAACAGGAGAAAGAGCATCTGGCGGAACTAAGTCATGAGCTGCTTGAGCTGCGCATGCAAGAAATCTAGTGACTTCCTTCTGTTTCGGTGTAAGATATCTTGTAATGTAAGAATATACACTCAAATTGCTAAGCTTATGGACGCCAAGTAGTCGCGTAACAAGATTCAAAATCACCATTCTCTGTTCTAAAGAGTACTTGCCCTGGCTATTGCGAGAAAGACCGTGCGAAAAAAGAGAATCGCAAAAACCCTGCGGATCGTGCAGCAAATGAATAGCGGAAAAATTTTGTTGCGTTTGAGGAAAAATCGAACGACGACCTTTCTTAACGCTCTTTTTGGCTGCGACGAGTTTCCGAGCCCGCTTAGAAGTTTTTTTATTGACGCTGAGACGGTGCTTAAGACCTTTCACTTGTGGTAACGCACCGTCATCATCATCACTGCTGACTGAATCGCTGTCTGACTCCGAACGGTCATCGTCATGAAACCTTTTTTTTTTCCAGACAGTCTTCTCTCTTTCACTATCTGCGTTCAAGAAAAAGGATGCTCCAGCTATTGTAACTTTTTCATTGGAATGAAGAGCCACATGTTTCATAATCTCGACTGTGCGAGAATCATCCCAGATGGATCGGCGCCATAGCTCTCGTGTTACTTTAGCAGCCCACATGCCGTCTGATACTGCTGACATGCCATCCGAGGATGTAATTTGATTAAAAAGCAGTGCTTGTAAGCTCTTATTCAGAGACTGAGCTTTAGATCTTTTATTTGCGTGCTTCATAAACCGGACTATTGAAGTGAAAATAGTTTGCCTAAGCGATCTAGAGCTCGTCACTGAAAGCAAACGAAAAAGAACTTGTATCAAACTTTCAGACTCCATTCTCCCTCTATTTTGGAGCAAAATTAGGCATTGCACAATTTTCTCACATAGATCGCTTGGTAATTCCGAATGGTACTGAGATAGTAACGCAACAAGCTCTTCCGAAAATCTGTCAGTCTCCAGAGGATAGCATATGGCCACCTGAGAAATAAAGCTTATTAGCTCAATAAATCCGGCGATATCGGTGAATCCAGTAGGATTTAAAAGTAGCAGCTCCCTTTGTGACTGATAAAATTGATACTGCATCAAGAAATCATCTTTATATGAACTATTTGGATTAAGTCAGTTGAGTGACAAATGCCAAATTAACTATTCGCACAATGAACATACTCAGGATCACGTTTCACAAGATTCTGCAAGCGTGCAATATTTTCCGGATTATACATAACCCTTCCACGCTTCCCCATTGTCGGATACAGTAGAAGCTCTAGTTTCTCCTAACTTATTTAAAATCAACTCGTCACGAGCGCCACGCTGGTTCATGTACATATGAAATAATATAATATACTTGATAAAAGATAACCTCCACTCTATATAGAGCACGCGCTGAGAACAGGGCTGTATATAAGTAAGCCAAATACAATTTTTTAAAATAAAAGAAAAAAAAATGCTTGTTTTTTGGGTACGTGAGTACCTGGCGATATTCACTCCAGTCACGTGATGAAACAACTGTAGTGATACTGTATACTGTAAGGGTTAATCTTATATCAGCAGAACTAAGGGTCGCAGACTAAAGGATAGCCAGAGTAAGACGTCTATTCATATATAAATAATAATAACAATAATAAGGTCCTTACCTAAAGGATAACCAGAGTAAGACGTAGAGAAAGAGATTACTCTGGGTAAGATTTTAGGAGGGCGTTACAGAATATATATAGTGAGCTACGCTAAGTAGAGGGGGGAAGAGAATGTCCCAGAATGTGGACTTATACCAGCCCCACACTACAACAACTGTAATGTGGAAAGTCCCACACTACAACAACCTCAACTAGCGTAACTGTGTAAGGCACTAATGGCTGTATAGCTATACTGTAGAATGATGGGTCTGAATGGCTGTCGCAGTCCATCGATCCATCGATCAGTTTCCGTCAAAACCCCTAAACCATGAATTCACATTATGTATCGTATATAAAGACTGAATGTAAGCTACACTGCTGAGTGCTAATCAAAGATGACATGATTGATGCGCCATTCCACGATTGGTAATAAACTCATAACTGTACACTTTAGTATTCACTACGGAATTCTCCTTATATTATAGCAACTTTTCATAGTTCTGTCGTCTATATCGCATACATTTTGCGTGGCATATTGAATCACCCGCAGTGCGCTTGTGTCGAATTAGAAGACACAAGATACTATTCCAGCTATGGTATGCTAGTTCCTTTACCAGTTTCTTTTCAATTGCCTTTGGTTTGTGCGACAAAATACTAACCGGATGACTAGTCCTTTAAGATAGTCCCCGACGGTAGCTATGAGAGACAGAGTGCTGTATCAGAACACCTTGTGGATGACGACCGACTGAACGGGGCCCTGCGTACGGCTACTTCGGCTTTAGTTTCTCACCCTCTTGAGAACCGGCTGAAGAAATGGGAGGCGACGCAAAGAGATCTTAAATTTGAAAATTTGAAGAGAGTGTATGGAATTCATGAGCCGGTAAAACGTGTCATGGAACTGCAATCTTGCGCCAAGAGCTTAAGATTTCAGCCCGAAATTGTGACGCGTGCTGTGCAAGTCGGAGCCAACGGAGCTCCAGGAGCTACCGCGGACGTCGCCGAAGAGATCTTACTTGGCCGGAATGAGACGGTTGAATGGGAAGATATTTTTGGAGGTAAGTTGGCATCTTTAACATGTAATTGCATTTACTAATGTTCGCAACAGGATTCGATTATAGTCCATTGAGCTTGGATCAGGATTTAAAGGCACACATGATGGGATCCGTGTAAAATGTTTGTGTTTAAGCTCACGTTCAATGTTTGCTCTCTCTTGTAGTGTAAATTTGTAAACAGTTCTGTACAATCAATACAGCATGGTTACATAGTTAGTCTTACTGTATAAGTTTTAAATTTCCTACAGTAATAGAATAGTGCACTCTAATGGAAATCTCTTTCTGTTTTGCAAGATTCCAGTATTTGCACCTTTGCACCAGAAGTGGATGTAAATTCCTAATTTGCGATAATTGATCAATTGTAGATTATACTCACCAGCATTGACACGATTCCTTAGGTGCTTGTCATTGCTGAGTCAAACATGAGGTACATCATTTTAGAGACTGGCCGTCGAAGTGCGCTCAGTATAGGATGTCACTGAGAACACATAAATCTGTACAGACAAAAAAATCAAAAGATTTGCCTTTGTTTGAAAGTCAATTGTCATATGTAACTAGAATAAAGCCTTTATATTCATAGAAAATAGTATTAATAGTGCGGAAATTTCTCTGAACTGGAGATATCACAGAGCGTTTAGTTAGCCACTTTTGACGGTACAAGTAAGAACAACTGCTGCTGCAAATTGCGAGCGACGTATTATATAAAACGAATAAACGCAAAAAGCAAGAAAATCCCGCAACAGAACCAAAGCAAAATCTATGACATGATACATCCACAGGAAGTTATTCCGTTGCGCGAGCGACTTTCAGTCATTGATTCGACTTGTGCGATATGTGCAGCATCACCACGGGTTGAAGAACTTTGAGGATCCCTTGTTTCGCTTGTAACTTCAGCTCTCGGAGTATCTTCAGCGCCAACTCTAGAGCGGTTTGTACCAACATTCGACAGTCTTGCGACAAAATGCCCGTCTCTAGAACGATGCTTTGAAGCCCGCAACTTTGTCGGCTCGACTCCTTCAATAGATAATGGACGTACTGACATATGCAAGACATTGTACACATTTGAACGAGTAATTCGGCTTTCTAAATCGTGATTATATCAGCGCACTGTTTCATCTCACTGCATGTTGTAAGGTCACAAACCTAAGAGTGTGTCTGAATTTTCTAAAAGGCGACCAAAATGAATTAGTCGCAATTGCAACGGTGAGCTTGGTCGAGCTCCCCAATCTGCTAGTTGTTCTTAGAGATATGTCAAACTGTAACTCCAAATTGTAAATGAACATACCATCGTTCCAATCCGCTATAATACATTCTTTCAAACGTTGTACAGACATCAGCTCGGGGTCCCTTAGTTGAACCGAGTGAGAAACTAAGAAGTTGGTGTCAACGACAAGAGCTAGCCTTGCTCCAGACACCTGCAGAAGTGTTATATATAGTGGTAGAATTGGACCATCACTCATTGGTACATCATTCTCAGATGTATGTGGTGCTGTGTCATATTCTACAGTATCAATGGCCTCAGTAGCAGCCAGGAGCGGGTTGTCGGAGACAGGAGTAGTAGATGCTGACGTCATATTAGGTGAATGCAGACGATCGTTTATTCGAAGTGGCTAAAGGTTGCTTATATTCAGTCCGCAAATCAAATATATACACCACTCTGTTACCGATTCCAGTAGGCTGAATCGACTGAAGATATGAGCGGTCTTGAATTGCTGTGCAATTGGCAGGTTGAAACAATAGCTTCTAAGTAAATCTGTGAGATTTCACAGGTCAAATTTTCTTTGTTCAATAAGATATCCCTGATAAACATACAGTAAGTTACACTGTACTGCTTCAAAAGACCAACACTAAATCATCGTATATATACAGTTGCATGCAGTGGAGAGTAAATTATACCGCGCTGACAATATTATACAACGCTGGATATTCGCGGACACTGTATTCAGAGTTGCAATACTATATAGCAAACTATTGTCTATCCTTAATTAAAGCAGTTTTTGCAGCTTGTGTAAAGAAACCGATCACAGTCTTGATTTATCAATAGGACGAATTGTTGTCGAATTACGTAGAACGGCACATTTATTTATGCATCAGACATACGGTACATGGTTTCCTTACATATTAAATCGCTGAGCCAGCTGGGAGGCATGGGCTAGGTGAATGCTGTCATGCATGCTACAGTACTAAGCTTTACTGCATGCACAATCTACATACAGCTCACCATTCAATGAGCATTACATGGACGACAATTATATCGCTGATACTGATGATCAGGCGGATGGTACTCGTTGAGCCGCCTCTAATTCCAGGAGAGCTGCTTTCAGGGAAGCATTACCGAGTCTGCTGTATTTCTAACTGTCTTGGCTGATGGTGACGGCACTGTCCAAGCCATAACACAGTATGCATCTGCTGCTGCTGCTGCCGATGCTGCTGCAGATGCCAGTATGGCTGCTATTAATGCTGCAAGGTTTTTGGAAATACTACACGTCGAGCTATTGAGGATGACGACTTATGGAAAAGCTGCAGCAATTGGTCTACAGAGTGATATAGAGCCACATCCGGTAAAGTCGTTGATTCTTGATCAGCATCAGACGCACAGCGATGCTAAAGCTGCTCATATGAATGTTTCAATGTTTCAAGACGGTATGACAGGTAATTGCACTTCAAAGACGGACTCTTTTTTGGTTGTGTTGATGCTTTCAGCGGGGCTGCCTATGAAACAACTCTGCACAAAATTCAAAAGGTGCATGCCCTTACAGTAGCGCTATGCATTTTATAGTCACATTCAACAAGAAACCCGGTGATGGCTTCATTGGTTACAACGCTGCGGAGAACTGTTTTGTGTTCGTTTCAGGTGGAGACAGTGACTTTATGGGCGACTACCCTGCTCAGAAAGCGACTTGGAACTGCCGCATCTGCAAACTTTCCAACAAAAGTTGAAGGAGTTGACTGAACAGATCAGGAAAGGAGAGCTGGGCTCAACTCCAGAAGAACGTGAGAAGCTGGAAGAGCTTATGCAGCACATGCGAGAAACGCGAATATGGAAGGAGATATCAGAAACCCGAGGGAGACCCACTATCATCGAAAACTGTTCGAGGAAAGAGTGGAAGCGTCTCCCGAGAAAAATTTTAATGATTTGAGATATGGCCTCTTCTCGATCAGTGTTCGCGCATCAAAACTCTGCAATTTTCGGGTTTAGCCCCATACAGGTAGTTAGCCAACAGCATTTTTGTATGTACTTTTGATCAATATTTATTTTATGTGTAGATATTCTCTTTGACAGTTTGCACATCGTATTGATGCATGCTTAGCTCATTATCGGGATTCGCTGTGACAGCGGTGCACATTTGGATGTGCCCATCACCACCATCACCACCCCAATTAACTTCTGCTGAACTACTATTAAGTTAGCTCTTATTTTAGTTGTGAAGTAACAAGCAACAGCTTTAACTGATTCTGCGCACGTTCGGCTTTATTATCGCTTGAAATTATCTAGTGCGAGAAGAGAACCTTGAAAATGGCTTCCGGCGAGTGAGTACTTCTTCTCATGACTCTAGATTTCTTTAGCTAACTCTCATTTGTTAATTTGGTGACATATGTGGTCTTGCTCAAGACAGGTCCTTCGGGATTGTCGTGCACGTTTAATTGGAATTTTAATGACCATTTCGCATATTGATGCGGTACTATATGCTACTTGGACTTTTTTCTGCTTGTCTTTCAATTTAATCAGCATATATGCGCACGCCTATCCAGATGAATCTTTATCTGAATATGTCCTGCCCTCCCTCAACATCGTCTCATATTTGTCATTCTGTGAGTAAATACTTTATGGCATTTCGTTATGGGCTCGTGATATGTCAATCAGCTACTGATCAAACAGATAATTATTCATCGATCGCGCTGTGTACGTCAATACATAAATACATTCATAGAAGCCTTGGGATCATGAGTATCGAGCCCTGCATATATAGTCGTATATTGACGTTATATCTATATATACGGCTACTTATATCTATCTTTATCTCTGCATATATATAATACTATGTAATACCTCGATTTTTTTATAAATACCTCCATATTTATATCTCACTTGATATCTCACTTGATATCTCACTTGACGCCATATATCCAGCCTGCATATGCTGTACAGAAGTTGTATACAGTACCAATTGATTATTTATTTGATGCGACTTATACATAACATAACACAAATATCATCTATTTCTATAGCCCAATATCAACATACTAAAAGGACATTGTATATATACTAGCCCCTTGGCCAGCCTACGGCCGTCCTTAGGGGGCTAGCCCGCAGGGCAATAGTGTCATAGTGTGACGCAAACGTATATATACGCAGGCAAGGGGTGAATCAGCATAATTTGGCAGCATAACCACATCACTACTAACTACACCACTACATGATACTGAACAGTGTTGCATCGCGGCACAATAGTTATCTGATCACTGTAGTTATCTGATCGCTGTAGCAACACCAGTAAATTCACAAATTTACGGAACAGACAGCAGCACAGAGACAACAGCAGGTATACACACAATGGACAGCAACACAGATCTTTAACGTCACGCGAGTACGACACACATGCAGTTCTTTAATTAACATCGCGCGAGCGAAAAGAAGCGGCAGTTACCGTCTTTTCCACTCAGCTATAACGCGCTGCCACGATTACTACATATACTGTGACAAAAAAAAAACTTGTCGATTACCCTCCTTTCTACATAGTTAAAGTGCGGCTCACATCCCGAAACTCTATCGTTTTCAATTGTATATGTAGTGATTCTTTGTGGGGTGAGGGGAGGTGGGAGGTGCGTCCCATCACACCTCGAGACAAGGTACCTGAACAGCGCAGGCGGGCGGAGCGGGTCTGGCTGGGTGCGGCTACGTACCGGTGCTGCGTCGAAAGGTTAGGGCAAGTCTCTCGCCGACTCGTCTGAGCCTCACACGCCCAACATGACAGCAATGACAGCTACATATGCTGCCGCAACGGCGTTAAATACATCAATCAATCAATCAATCAACCAATTGTATATATGCAGTGATAGTGGATACATGACTTATACCACTATAAGTTATACTGTACCCTGCATTTCCGCTGTAATCGGTTACACGAACTCTATATACAGTTACACCTTTACGCAGATGCAACTGTGGTATCAGAACTGTACTGTGTACCACTGTATAGAGAATAGGTATTCCAACTTCCACGCAAAACCACATCAATTGTACGTGCATGTATTAATTCTTGGATGTTAATGCGGTGTACCGAATATAGGCATACATATATAGCCTTACGAATATAGGGAAAACTACAACTTCATCATACCGTTTTAATAAGTTACAGTTGTGCGACTAGCACTCAACAAAGATTTGTGTTGTATTTAGTTTCTGTTTCTGCTGATACAGTGAGATTTCGGATTAAGCGCGGGACAGGCCACTGCACACCTCGTCTATCTTGCAATTAAATTTACCATGGACCACGGTGCCTCATATCTAGAACCTGGTACGATTGATCATGTAATGAGTATTAAGAAATTGTACGACTTGCTGGCTAAGTGGAGTATTGTACAGGATTTGACCCCTCCACACTTCGGGTCGCAGATCTGCGGAGAATATTACTTCTTCATGATATTGATTTTCCTTCTTCTGCAAATAAATCAGTTCTTATCGAGATATTCAAAAAAAACATAGGACTCGTGACTACGCAACAGTCCACGGGAGTTCCACCTGTGCCTGATTGTGATTCTACCTCCATCTACAACACCAATACGCTCAGCACTGAGTTCATAGAAAGCTCCAGGACTAGAGCTTCAGGATATTCAGAGGAATCAAGCATAGCAAACGGTGCCAATCCACTCCCAAAATACAAGTCAACAGAAAGTAAGATCAACAGACCTCGGAGCAATATTGCTGAAGAACTGTACACTGCTCCAGCACGAATGGGGGAAGTTATTGGTAAGACAGAGACGACTAATTTAAATAACGGTTTTAGTCAATCGACATTGCGGACAGATAAGCTTAAAGCTGAAAAGAGAGCTGCCGTATGTAACAGTGCATGTTTTTTGTCTTTGATGTGCTCCTATTTAACATAAGCCATATATAGGATAGTGTACTAAGCAAAGATCTTCTTCCACAAAACTGGACTGACGGGCATTTGAAAGACGAGTTAATATGTGATGGAAAGCATTCTAACGAGGCCGACGACGATCAGGAGACGACAGGTGACATTAGATCAACAAACTGCTCTCCACATTTCAAATTTCCCTCGGCTACGCTGTTGCTTTGGCTGGCTTGTATTGGTTTGCTATTCATGTTTCTGCTATGGAGGAAAGAAAAGTTTCGTCTAGGTTTTTGCGGAGCAGAGCCAAGTCACGAGCTGTCGTCCCTATATGGATTTTCAAAGTTAGCTTGCACCGAATGTCCGGAAAATGCGATATGCTACGATGGGTTTCGTATAGAGTGCCTTCCAGATTATGTACTGACTTCCAGAATGCTGTCCCTTGGTGGATTTTTACCAGTTCCTGCTCGGTGTATTGCAGATGGGAATAAACTACGACAAAGCAATATTTTTACAAATGAGGCATTACGTCTTTTGCGATATAGATATGCAAAGATTAAATGTTCGGGGATAATGAGTCGCTCGGCTGCTAAGAAAGACTTTGCATATGAGATTACTGAGCTTCACAAAGATCTTTATTCAATGAAATCAACATCGGTGTCCACTGAGGCGTTTGATATATTGTGGCGTAAGTGCCTTGAGAATCTTCAGAAATTACACGAAGTGTTTACCGTCGAGGAGAGCGACGGAGCGACCTATATAGGGTCTACGTCACGGGCAGAGTTCTCGTGGAACTGTGCCGCATGGGAGGCTTCAGCAAGATATATACATCTTGAGCAGAACCGATTGTTCGGTACGTTAACTAAAACAATCTTCTAGTAATTGTCTTAAAACTAATTTTGTAGCAACTGTCGTTGCTGTAGGGTCCAGCTGGCTACTGTATAGAGTGCTTTCGTTAGCAAGAATGAGGCGAGAGATCACGCGAAGACTTGAGCAGCAAGTGATTCAGATCCTAAAGCGTCAACAGCAGCTAAGTGACAACGATTTATCTCAAACGATCGAGCGTTATGTTACTGTCATTCAGCTGAAAGAACTTATATTTTCTGGAGAGTATGAATTATGGAGCCAGAATAGGCTGTGGTCAAATATACAGCAATCGATTGAAAAAAACGTGAATATCAGATTTCGACAGATGGAAGTCAATGGGGAAATAATGCGAATTTGGGAATGGATTGGTGCATAAAATACTACATATAGGTACGACTCTTAAGTAGAATAGCACAATTTTTTAACAGGCTTATGCCCGAAACATCAATATACAGCAAATTGCGTAGGCCAGTAGTACAAGGAGAAACACGACGGCTCTCATAAGTATCATCGTAACCAATGGTTCCCATATCTTTCATCAATCTATCTAGACGACTCTATCCAAATTCTGAACGAGGCCCAATCACGCGGAGAGCACGGACTGTTATGTTTCCAGGATTTAGCGGGTCAGGCAAGTACATAACCATAAGTACAAATGCAGTACTGTGCCAACGCAATTGTGCCACGTGCCAATAAAGTGAGAAGGTTTGCGAGCAGCAAACAATCAAACGGAATTGAATAAATCTTGGTCCAGATGTTTAATTTAACATGAGTATACATGTGATTTAATTAAATCTTGTGAATACAGTCGCTGGAAAGTGTGGAGATTAGGCAGAACTGGGGCATGTGAGATTCTCGGTACCGTGAAGGTGTGTATATATCACCTTTTCCTATATACATTGCAGCAAGACGAAATTTTAGAAATAAAAAGGACAGGTCCGGGTAACTTCATTGTTGAAAAATCGCTTTGTGCGATTTTTCTCTAGACCCCTCAGCCACCAAAGGCGATGCCGTAGGTCCGGCTGATCTAGCACTGAAGGACAGCGGTAGGCTGGCCAAGGGGCTATCTATCTTCTATCTTCTATCTATCTATCTATCTATCATCTACTTTATAATTCACAACTTTAGGGCCTGTTTCCTTCCCTTGGGACTTTTTTCGCCTTTATTGTTGAGTCCTTTTTTGAAACAGTGGGTAAAAGCTTTTTTGAAAAAGCTGCAAAAAAGCTGCTAGCACGCCGCAGAGATTAGGGCTTTCAGTAGATCACGTGTACTTTCGCATTATGTAAGAAAGTGATCTTGTACGTACCATGTATTTTTCTTGTAAATGTGGTGCGCGCCGCACCAGCAGTACAGCAAAGTACAAAACAGCGCAAAAAAAGACATCTAGACAGCTCTACCATGTAACCTTCCACTACCTCCCAACGGTAAGGTGTCCCAGAGGCAACTTGCGGCCCTGCCGCAAGTCGCAAG
>JAJLTX010000097.1:0-38264 GCA_030568365.1 Myxozyma kluyveri
GTTGTTGTTGTTGTTGTTGTTGTTGTTGTTGTTGTTGTTGTTGTTGTTGTTGTTGTTGTTGTTGTCGTTGTTGTTGTTGTTGTTGTTGTTGTTGTTGGGTGTTGTGTTAGAAGCTGCCCTAGGTGGTGATCGTGGTGTTGATCTGAACGATGAAGCTTGCGTGTTTTCAAATAGAGAACTGGCAGCAGTGGCTGCTGCTGCTGCTGTACTGTTTGCAAAGTCAGTGGTAGCTGTTGATGTTACTGACGTTACTGACAACCGTTTGCTATTGCGATCCCTAGCAACTGTAATTACAACGCGTGCTGTATCATCCGCACCGTTACCATCAACTGCAACGGGTTTCGGTTGCCGTCTAGGAAACAAAGCAGCTCGATGGGATGGAGGCATCATTTCATTCAATCGACAATATCCCTTCTTGTTTGGACCAGCGCAGCACTTCATACAACTTTGACACAATTCCTTAATCCGTCGTGGATGCGGATGACGAGGTTGGGAACGAAATGGAGTTGAATTCTGACCATCCGTTTGCTGCGGTCTTGGTTTCGGAATGCGAGGAAATTTAAAACCGAGAACAGATTGTCCAAAGCAGTCTGTACAGAGACTCTCACAGCAGCATTCGCATACTTGCAACTCCATTGCTGAGGAAGTTGTGCGTCCGCATGCACGGCACTCGAGTAGTACCGACGCACGTTTTGCGTGGGAATGTGAGCCACCTGATGCGGAGCGCGCGATTGAAGCGATTGAAGATACACTGCGACGTTTAGACGCTGTGGAAGTAACACGGAAGACGCGAGATGCACGTTTGTTTTTCTTTGGTGGCTCAATGTAATCCTCAACAACAGCAAGAACATGAGCAACATGTAAGTTCCACGGATCACTGAAATCACTTGACGTAGGAGACGGTGTTCCTGGAGGTGTGGGTCCATCTATTGAAGATACGGACTCCGGCAGTAATTCAGCAAAAGAAGTCAAGGTTGGTGAAGAGTCAGTGGCCGGGAATTCAGTTTGCGCCGGGGGTGCAGGTGGTGCTAAAGACGGAAACTGAGAAGCCAACATTGTGCGATACCATGAGACTTTAACGGTCTGCTTTGGTTTAGGTGGTGGCATTTCAGAAGGCTGCTTTGACGAGGTCGCAATATTGCGCCGATTCTTCGGCAGATCCAACTGTGCAGCCTGCGCGCCTTCATCTTCTGAATTGGCGACATGAATATGACTATTTCGTTTTGATATTACAGACGCTGTTGACGTCTGCCGTCGGGATGACGCAGTTGATTGCTGTCGCGTCCGCTCAAGAACTGCAGTGGCTGCTACACTGCGCTGCTGTACGCCCTGCTTGTCCTTTCGCGGCGAAGACGGCTGTGCCGGTGGAAGCATCAAACCTGAAGTCACACCAGCTACTGTTGCAGTTGATGACCGACGACGTGGTGGAACTGGCGGTGCAGTTGGCGATGGTACAAACGTGGCCAGAATTGGCGACTGCACTGATGATCTCATAGGTTTCGACCCCGCAGTAACTAGCTTTGCTAGCTGCTTCTGCGGAGACTGTGCCGATGCAGGCGATATGTTTCGATTAAGTTGCGAGAGCGGATCGCGAGTGGATTGTTGTGATTGTTGTGATTGCTGTTGTTGCTGTGGTGGTGGAGCAGCCAGTGCTATCGGCACTGATAAGCCACGAGATGCGGCCTTGAGCGGCGCGACTGGCGGAATTGCCGACTGCTTCGGCTTACGCTGAGTCGACGACGAAGACGACGAAATCGGAGCAGCGGACCTGGCGCTGTGGGCGGCCATGGTGGGCCTTGCTGACCGCTGGGGAGGAGACCGCCTGGATGTGGGAAGTTGGCGATAAGCGACGGGGAAAGAGCGGAGTGCTCGTTTTAAGGCGGATAAAGGCACTAAACTGTGACGTAGCAGCTGTTGACCGACGCGTTGGAACCGTGCGGCGCGTGTTTATATACGTATACTGTACGATATATCGATCTGCTGCCTGAGATACCGCCAGCTCCACCGGCGTCGATCGGAGGAATAGTAGAAGGTCAAATAAAGATTATGTTGATGCTTAGAAAAAAAAAAGGGGGGGGGAGGGGGCAACACAGGTCCGGTTAAAGTAGCCACACAAGCAAGTCATGTGCGGAGGTGGTTTGCAGAGAACAGCGCAAATCGGAGTTGTGGGGATACGCGTTGGCACGGCAACAGCTAGCTGTGTTTACGAGGGGCTTGTGTGTGTTGCACGCACCACGCGTCAACGCGTCGCTCAGAAATCACAACTCTGAACATCCGCGGCCCAACATTCCAACTCCTCTCAGCAGCTACACAGCAGCTTCAAGTGCATACTGGGCTCTGTGTTCATTTATAACGTGCTTGTAAAATGTCACACAGACTGCTTGATATGTCCTATGCATCTCCTCTTTCAGTGGCAGCGGCTCCAACAATGGACGACTACATGAGCACATTCATTGACGAGGTTGGTATCCGCGAGGATGAGCTCGCTGATGCACTTGAGCAAGCGCAGACAAGTCTTAATGAAGCAATCAATGCTAAACGAGAATCGGAAGAGCTTTGGAAACAAAATGAGGAGCTGTTACGGCAGATCGACGATGTGTCTAAGGAAAAGGAGGAACAACAGGAGAATGTGGAGCGATGGAAACAAAGGTTTTTAAGTGAGCGGAGGAAAGTTGAAGAATACTCTACGCAGATTGATGCATTACAAAAAGCAGTCAAGAGCAGGGATGAGAGCAATCGACAACTAGCAGCTGCTAAAGTTGCTCTTGGAGAGGAGCTGAGTGCTGCGAAGGCGAATGCGAAGGATCATGCAGAACATGCTCAAAGACTGTCGCGTGAGAATACCGAGCTACAAGTCAAAGCTGCAGCGCAAGAAGTCGACTTATCAGAGGTTGAAGCGGAGCTGAATAGAGTTACAGCATTCATTGAGAGTGGCAGTCCTGTAATTTTGACGATTCCTACTGAAACGAATAGTCATGTACAGAAGACGCCATTAGATGAGGACGGAAATCAACGGCGGTTGTCGGAAGAATTGGAGGATGTTCCTGGCTTTGCGAGCGATAATGGATCGGAGCCAGGCGATGATAGTGGATCGACTCTTTTCAGTGAAACCGAGGTGTTCGCCATTACAAACGAGAATCATGAAGATATTCGTAGCAAATTTGAACGCATGCAGCGTGCTAGTTGTTATGATGCATTACGCATGATTCTCCCACCAGATGAACTGGAACAAGCCAAGAATGAATGGCGAGCGGAAATGCAGAGATTTGGGATTGACATTGTTGATGCCGAAGACGCGTTTGCATGGGCGCCAGCAGGGGATGGATTAGGATACAAGCCAATGCCAATGGGAAGTGGTGCACTGAAGAAGGATACGATCACGGCGTCGATTTTGGCGTGCCTAGTGAAGCAGCAGCACTTGACGCGAATACTTGCCATGCAGCGATTGCGTCCTTCGCAGAACGGACGAGCTACTCCGACTATCAAAGATGACGTGGACAAGATGGAACCAGGGGCAGGCCCGGCACAAGAGAAACCGACACATGGAGCAGCATCACCCCCAGCACTGGCGATACATCTCGCCCGAGTATTTGACAGAGTACCGATGGCTCGATATCTAGCGTACCTTGTTCCGCGCGAGCTTTTGACACCTGTGGGAGGATCATCGGTGGAGTCAGACAAAGCGGTTAGTGCCGTTGCGGTGTTTTACTGTTCACTTGCAGTGCTTGCAGTGGTGATTTTCATGATTGGATGCGTGCTGGGATACAAGCAGGCGCAGTTTAGTAGTACAGCGGCAGCGAGTCGGACAGCACGGGCGTGGTGTGCTGCAAATGAGGGAGCGCTGAGGCGAGCGGTCGTATATGCGCCTACAAGAAGTTACGGTGTGGGAGGAGGTGTCCAGACGGGGCCGTGGTGGGCAGGCAGCCGAGTTCCGTTTGTGGAGAAGGCCATGTATCGGCTGGAGGAGTGGATGATCGCGCGATATGGCCAGGTTTAGTTTTTAGAGTGATTTGTCTTGATTGATCACAGAGACACGGATTCAAGAGCCAAGAGCAGATAGATCAAAGACGCGATAGGGAGAAGATGTACAAAGGGTGGGTGAGGGGAGATTTAGATTCAGGTACGGCGCAGGGCGGTTATACAGTAAATGATGTACTGTAATTATACTGTACTCTGTTATAGCATCATGTGGCGCATCGGCACCGGCGTCGCGGAGTCGCGGAGGGAATAGTACAGTATATACAGTATCATATGGAAGCCGTGGAAGTCAGGGCTGATAAATTAAAGAACGTGGACAGCAAGGATCTGCGGCCGTGCGTCGCCGGATCGGGAAGTCAAAGAGATTGCGGCGCCGGGATGAGAGTAAACAAAGAGCAGTTTGATTGTCGACAACAACAGAGGCGTATTGGTTGCTATATGGTTAGTAGTAAATGCATTCGCTGGTTTGTAAAGCAGTAAAGCCGTAAGGCAGAAGCGATGTAGCATGTGGAGTGAGCAGTTGTCGTCAGGGCCATTAAGAAGCAGAGCTAATATATACTGTATATACTGTATGCAGACAACGGGCAGACGGTGAAACGGATCACCGGCGCGGACGAGCAGAGCAGCGCCGCATGTGACGTCAGAGCGCCGGGTGGTGCGGAAGTCGCGGCACTCGCCGTCCAGGAATCGCTGCGGGCCAGGCGACACTAACGACGACAACGACGACGACGACGACGACGACGACGGACGGTCTGCAGCGGAGAGGCTGAGAGGAGCGGCAGCGGACGAGGCCGGTGGAGCACTGCGGAGCGGAGGCCCTGGGGAGGCCCGGGGGGGGGGGCAGAGAAGTGTAGATGGCGGCGTGTGGTGCAGTGTAGAGATGCAGTGCAGTCCGCTACAGCCACAGCTGGCCGGCGCCGGTTGCCGGGGCCACGGCGCGGCCTCAGACGATCTCGGGCCCAGGTATAAAAACAAACATCCCGCCCGGCTCCTCCGCCGTCGGCCGCATCCTGCTTTCCACCCTCTCCACTGCTCTGCGCCACTCCAAACCTGCTTCTGCATCACCGCTCCCCTTCCACGACACTTCTACTCTCGAACACCACACTCTATTCACAATGGGCGCGCTCTTCCTCACCAACTCCATCCTCCGCGGTGTGATCCTCGCCTTCATGGTCATCTGCATCGGTCTCTCCGGCTCGCTCATCGCCACTCAGGACTTTGGCAACCCACAGGTCAACTTCATGATCTTCGCCTCCGCCTGGGGCATTCTTTTCTCTGCCTTCTACGGCCTGGCCTCGCTCTTCGTCTCCGGCCTCGCCCTCCCCATTGTCGTCGCCTCCGTCGACTTCCTCACCACCGTCTTCGCCTTCGCCGGTGCCACTGCTCTCGCCGTCGCCATCCGCGCCCACTCATGCACAAACGACTCGTACATCAACACCAACCGCGTCACACAGGGCTCATCAGACCGATGCCGCAAGGCCCAGGCTGACACTGTTTTCATGTACTTTGCCTTCCTGTGCTCGCTCATCCTCACCGTCACTTCGGTCGCCGCCGGCTTCCGCGGCGGATGGGGCACTCTCCCCTCCCGCACCGTTCCCGCCCCAACCCGTCCTTCAATGGCTCAGGTCTAAGCGGTCGCCATTGGTCAATAAGCGCGCCTTGCCTGCATATGTCTTTTGACGATCACGGTAAGGTGTGATGCTTCATTTCATGTGTTCGGGTTTACTAGTTAATGGGACTTATCTAATACCTTTTGTTGCGGAAATGTACGAATTGTGGTAATACAATAAGAAGGTCTGGGTTTATAATTTTCATTTCTATAGGTTAATTCAATTGTGTGCTTGTGTTATTTTACTTCAGTTGCCCGTAGCTGTTAGATGATTTGTCTTCATGCCGACGCCGGACACTTCGATCGTGCCGCCGGTGACGGATCTGAAGATCCATGTTCATGCGTTGGGAGGCCGGTCGTCATGGTTACGTAACTGTCACGAGATCCCACGCCATCCGAACGGCCGAACCACGCCTTCCACGAGTCTTCCCCATAATCATTACTTCTCCCAATCTAGTAACCCGTCCTCCACAGATACTGTACTGCAGCTGAAAATCAATCAGCCTGCTGATTAAATAAATACGAAATATATAGATATAAATATCCCATGCGTGAAATTATATATTACTACGTTACGGCAAATCGGAAAGCGTAAATCCTTATAATCCAGTCCACACTCTCTCCTTTCATCCCATATCAATTTTCATATTCCATCCCTAAATTTCCCTTTGTAACTTATTACGATATATATGATTTAACAAACTTATACTAAGTATCAACCCTATTCACACGGCCTGACTATTGACAGCCAATTCCATAATCAACCGTGTCGCCATATGTAAAAATGGATATGTAGACAATGTATCTTCACTCGCTTTTCGTTCCTTCTTCTTCTTTTCTCCGTCATTTGATTTTTCTTCTGTATCTTCTTTTGCAGACGTAGGTGCAGGTGCTTGTGCTGGAGTGGTCGATGCAGGCGCTGTTGAATTATGTGCATTTCGTCCATTCGCATTCGTACTTGCTTTTGGTCTACCAGTTAGCGATGATAATGCCATCAAATCATTAACATTTCCTGAATTAATCGTAACAACAGAGTTACTTCTGCTAACAATACTCGTGCTACTTCTCCTTCTTCTTAGCATTTGTTTTTCCTTTGCCATAACGTGCTCATCTCCATCATTCCACCATCCATCAAACTTGAAATCAACAAGGTAGTTATTTTGTTCAAGTTGATACAGCTGTATTTGCATCTTCATTAATTTACCTTGTTCTCCGTATACCTCCCCACGGCCATCTAAAGGTCCATCACGTGGTAAATATCTCCATCGAACTAAAATCGTCCAGGGATCATCTTCACTAGGCTTGGCCCATTCCGCACCGAGTCCCTTTAGTGCGCGGTAAATCTCTCCCATGACATCAAGTGGATAGGAGCGACTTCGAATTCCAAAATGCCACCTGGTCTTGCCTGACTTCCGGGCACTCGCTGCACTGCTGGCAAGTTTGTCAAGATGCTCGCGCATCTGTGGATACATTGCATTCATATTCGCGCGATGATATGTTGGCAATGAAGATGGCAGTACTGCAATTGTAGTGTTTGGAGTTGACATTTCTGTAGCATTGAGCGCGTTACTCAAATGAGGATTCTCAAATGTAAGTGTTTGCTCGTGTCGTTTACCGCGAATCGAGCCCTGGTTCGAACGTATTCCATTCGCGCTGCTGGGTGCCGTCGTTGGTGTTGTTGTGTTCGACGAAGGTACAGATACACTTGATGCATCGTCGCCTTCCATCAATTTATTCTCTCTCATGAGCTCGTATGCATCACGAATTTCATTTGCACCTTCTCCAGCACTTGTCTTCTTGCGTAACGCGTCGTAAACTTCTTCTTTATCGTAACCCATTGTCCGACCAAGTGCTCCGACGACTGTTTCATCAATCTCGCCATCATCACCTCGTGTCTTATCTTCAGGTGGAAGAAGGTATGCTGGAAGATTTATGTTGAACCACTTGTCTTGCATGATCTCACGGACTGTTATACGGTTGAGTGGATTGACTGCCAACATGCGTTGAAGTAAATGCCGTGCACCTGGTGAAAGGTATGCAGGTAACGAGTAAATGCCCCCGTTGATCTTCTTGAACAAGGTTGGAATGAACTCATCGTCAAACGGTAACCGCCCGCATAACATTACATAGAGAATAACACCACAACTCCAAACATCAACCTCCGGTCCTGCATAGAGCTTTCCTGAGATGACTTCTGGCGCAGCGTAATTTGGCGAACCACACGAGGTTTTAAGAAAGTTGCCGTCAGTCATAATATTCGACAAGCCAAAATCTGCAATCTTGACATTGAGATTCTCATCTAGCAGCAAATTCTCTGGTTTCAAGTCTCTGTGTACAATTTTATGTCGATGACAATACTCTACGGCACCAATAATCTGTTGAAAGAACCGTCGTGCTTCGTCTTCTGGCATCTTTCCCCGCTGAACAATGTAATCGAATAACTCCTTTCCAACGTACTCAATAACCATGATGATCTCGTCCTTGCTTTTAATGACATCGTACAGCTTCATGATGTGCGGATGCCGCAGTAAACGCAAGTAGGAAATCTCACGCTCAACACGGCCCTGCATATCCGACTTTGCGAGGGTCTTGCGGTTGATAATCTTGAGCGCCACTCGCTGTTTTGTGCCCAAATGGTATGCCACTGCGAACTGTTAGCACTTCGTCCACAATAGTGCGCACTTGCACGCACAATTCGTAGCAAATGCAGATGAGCTTACATTTCACTTTGCCAAAGGAGCCCTCGCCGAGAGTCTTGATGATCTGATAGCGTCCGATGCGGCCTCCGGACTTACCGCGGCCACCGCCGCTACCGCCATTGGCCGAGCTCTCGCGCGCGAAGTCTGGGTCGTCGTGCATCTCATCGCCTCTGACGTTTTCGTCATGCTCCTGCGACGCCATGGTGCCGGCGGTGGTGGGGAGCAATAGTTGGTGGGGGAGGAGTGAACAGAGCAGTGGTGGTGCTAGCTTAGCTGGCTTGTACAGTACGCTAAGACGGCGATCGCACTGTGAGCAGAGTGTGATCGAGTGGTGCCTGGCTCAGACACGCCCTAGCCCTGATCACGTGTCTGCGAACGGCATGCGTACGGTATACAGTATATCGTAGCTTACGTGGCTGTGCAACACAGGGCCCTCACTTGCATTTGTCAGCGCACCGCTTTAATTTGCCGGCGCTCGCCACCAGTCAATGTCGGTATATATATAAATCGCCAGATATACAGTACAGTATCTGATCTGACATCACTATTTCCTCGTCCGTGTTATCGGTTTCACTTGTCTTCTCGGCACTCTATAAAAGCCATGGCAGATCCCAACGCGCCGCTCTACGGGCGCTCGCTGGGCGCGATCCATACCGAGCTCGACTTCCTCCGGTCTGCAGGCGTCATCACCCCTGCTCTCTACAACCACATCCGCTCCACGATCCCGGCAACGTATACGCCAGGAACACCTCCGATCGACTTGCCAGCCAACATGTCTTCCATTGCAAACATGGGCATGCCATCGCCGACCCCAAGTCCGGCAATCCAGCCTCAGCAACAGCAGCACCAGCAGCAGCAGCAACAGCAGCAACAGCAGCACCAGCTCCCACAGTACTCGGCCAGTCCGGCCGCGCAGCAGCGTGATCTCGCCGAGGCCATGTACGATTACAGCCCGGCGGACGAGTCGGATCTGCAGCTGTACCGCGGAGCACAGATTTTGGTTATTGAGCGCGTGAATGCAGACTGGTGGCGGGGTCGCGACAAGTCGTCCGGCCGAGAGGGTGTCTTTCCCGCGTCGTATGTTCGCGTTCTGGGCCCGGCAGATGCGTCGTCTGCGCGAACGCCGCAACCGCAGAGCATGCAGCAATCGTCACAGGGATACTACGGCAACTACAACGAGAAGCAGCAGTACCAACAACAACCGCAGTATCAGCAGCAACAGTTCACTCCGCAGCCATACAGCGCACCCACTCCACAGCAGTACGTCGCTCCTCAGCAAGCGCAGCAGTCCCAACCACAGCAGCAGCAGCAGCAGCAGCAACAGCAACAGCAGCAGCACCACGAGAGCTCGTTTGAGAAGCATGGCAAGAAGTTTGGCAAGAAGCTCGGAAACGCGGCTATTTTCGGAGCAGGCGCAACTATCGGATCGAATATTGTGAACTCGATCTTTTAAGGTACGTAATTGAGAAAAAGAGAAAGGAGCATTGCATTTATTGCCTGTTTGAGGAAGTGTTATGCGGATTTTAGTGCCGGTGTCAGTGCGTCAAATTGCTGACAGCGACCTATATAAGGGGTTGCGTTGCAATGAGTTTGCCAGTGTTTGCTGTTTGATTTGTTTTGTGCATCTGGATTGGGATCTTGGGATTTGTTTGTAAAAGAATTTAAGAATATACAGTAATGAAATGAAACTACAGTGCAGTATACAGCATGGCAGAGCAATTGCAGCTGCAGAAGAAGAAATATGATCGATAGACAGATGTAGAATTCACACTATATAAAAGACATTTATTAAAATGCCAGCCAAAAGATGTAGACGACGGGTCCGAGTGCCGAGAGATTTAACAAGAGAAATTAATTATGCTATGCAATGCGATGCAATGCGAAATGGATCGGAAACCGAGAGGAAGGCGAAGTATTTACTGAAGAGGCAGTTAGTAAGAAGGCCGGAAGAGAAGCAGCAGGAGCAGGAGAACATACGCAAGAGCACTTGCAGTCACCGCAAGTGCAGGCAGAGCCGCAGCCGCATCCACATGAACCGTTCATTGTGAGAGTGAGAGAGAGTAGAGAAGAGACTTCTGAGAGAGCGAGGTAGTTTTCTTGAGCTGTGTCAAAAAAACTGAAAGCGATGGTGATGAGGGGGAGGAAAAGAGCAGACGAGGAGGGGGACGGGGCGGTCTTTAAATAATCGAGCGGGCGAGGCAGCAGGAGGCAGCAAGCGAGCAGCGACGCTGAGCGCCGTCGTATTCGCGCGGTATCAGCAGCTGTATAATCACCGTGTACGCGGGGACTGTCTACACGTTGCAGTCCGGGGGCAGTCGCTTTCAGTGCAGCGGTCCGGTGGCGGCGCTGCCCAGACTCAGGATACTATCAGTGCGCGCCATCAGTGCTCCACCGGCCCTATCAGGTTAATTGGCCGGCACTGCCGCAACACTCGGGCTGCCCAAGTGCTATTTCGCAGTTTAGCACCTCGCAGAGCCCGCGAAGAGCACCTTTGATAGGGCTTTGATTTATTGATAGCCCTATCAAAGCCCTATCAAAGGTTCTGCTGCTCCGCAGACAGCGCCCGCAAGTCCCAGGGCCGTCCGGATCCGGCTGCGTCGCGCCCGAAAGCGCTGCAGACTCATCTGGTGTCCATCTGTGGCTTCAAGCCACGGCAGCTATAATTAAAAAGTCGCCCACCGCCGAACACGGAACACCGTATTCTCCGGCGAATACGAATACTCACCAATTCGGCACAGTAATCCAGCTACGATAGTCCGGCCAATCGACCACCCGCTGTGCCTGCACGGGGTCCTCTCTCAGCTACAGTACTGTATTTACAGTATACTGTACTTATCAGTCCAGTAACCACTGCTCGCACTCGCACTCGCACTCGCTCTCCCTCTCCTACGTATATCTCCAGCTCGCTCTCGTTCTCGGCTTCGTACCTCGGGGCCCTGTCCTGTGGCCGCACGTTGCGCTTCCGGCGACGCGGGCCTCCTTAATTAATATCTGCCTCTGCATCGACCTGCGCACCCTGAATCCGTCTCTGCCAAATCGCAGCTGCACAGCCTGCACTGTCTGCACACGACACCCGGCTGCTCCGTAAAGCACTGAAGTTGTCCTCGCGCTGAACTAGATTTATGGACCCTGTGCGGTGCATTTGCCGGCTGCTTCCTGCATGAAAGCACTGCTGTCCGGTCCGCGATATCCGCCGCGAGCGACGAGCGGGCCGCTGCTGCGCGTCGCTTGTTTTAGTAGCGTGTACACAAAGGCCTGTTACACAAGATCCGTCCTGCGCCATCCCTGCCCTGCGATAAGCCGTACGCAGTCTCTCTCAGTCTCTCCTTCGCCACTGTTCACATCTGCAGATCTGATAAGGAGAATTGTAGCACGGATTCACTCAAGATTCAAGAATCAGTCGAGAACGTGCAACGCTATGGTGCACATTTGCTCTGTCGTTTTGTTACGATATCTTGTACTGTAGCCTGTAGTATACGAGCTCGGCGGCGCAACTGCAAAGTTGAACAGTTGCCTATAATCGGCATACTAATTGCAATTTTGCAAGCAAACCCCGCGGTCGCCGACTTCGCTCCTCGCCTCCTCCTCTTTGCGAGCTCGCACTCCTCCTACTGTATCTCGCTCTCTCGCTCGTCCCTCATCAATCCCGGCTTGGGCCTTGATTTCATGAACCGTCCGCGCGGCCGTGCTGCCTGTGCAGCTGACCGTGCCGGCTTGTTTCCGCGCGGGCCATTGAGTCACGGGGATCTTTCTACGTAATTAATTTCTCTCGATGCCAGCCAACCACAGCTTTCCTAAAGTGTCCGCCGGTGGCTGCGTCGTGGGCTACCGATTTGGTCGCCAGTTTCCGTGTATGATGGGGCTTAGTTGTCTGTTGAGTACTGTACAGTACAAATTCTACACTTGCAGCCCATTTCAACATTGCAAAGCTCGTGAGCACCGGAGCATGTGAAAAATCTGATAAACTGGCAAGCTGGCTTGGCTCTGATCCGGTCCTGCCCGTTCGCAAACATGCAATCCCCACTGAAAAGCTTTGTCACAATTAATCCACGACATTCCCGTACAGTATTTGCTAAAAATCCCCATGTCTGCGTTGCATAATGGCAGGGATATATCCCTTTGTAAAATGTTTTTTTTTTTGCTGTGCACGCGTTTACAGTATACCCTATCAGGTTAATTGCGTCGCAATCAGTGCGATACGGCGATACGACGATACGAAGCCGGGGAGGACTCACCTCGAAACGAGCCGTATGTAAAAGTCGTATTCAGCTTACCGCCCTTTAAGGGGCCGGAACCGCGGAGAAGCCGTCTGCGACTGATGCTACAGTACTGTATACTGTAATTGATAAAGCAAACGCTCGATCCGGCCTCTGTGGCTGCGTGGAGAACTGAAGTGGATATATGAACATTCATGTGCGCAGTCACATCTTCGTCTGTTTGCGGTTTGAGTCATCGTGAATCTGTTCAGTCCTCTATACACATGTATATATATAAGCTAACTTATGTCGGTTGTATATACTGGCTATGACCTGTGGTCATTTCCGTCGATTGATCGTCGAATTTATTCAACAAAAGTGCTCTAATGCGCACGTAAATTATTCATTTTATGCTTATCAGGTTATCAGTTCTTGGGCGACGCGCGTACGCACGGCTCATTCTTAATGATTGCACAACCACTCAATCGGATCGCAGTCAGTTTGTATTGAATTTGGACTCGTAACTCCGCGTGGCAAATAGCAATTCTTTTCGAATGGGCCGGATGAAGCTCGTGTTGCAACTCTATAATACAAGAACCGTGTGCCGTTTTAATACGGAATTTTAATAGGAAGAGTGACTTCGGATATTCGGATACTGCACAAATTAATGAATACTACAGTAATGTAAATGCGCAGTATTAACGGCCCATAAGGTCATAAATATGAACAAGATACCGTAGATTGTACGAGCCGGCATTTGCGCCGGCATTTGAGAGCCGCTTCCACCTCTTAAGTCATATACCGTACATAAATCGGCGGACTCCATGTATATGGATACAATTGTATATTCAGGATTTTATACGATATACGTATTGGACTCGAATCATGTTCCTGCCTATAGTAATTGTTGCTAACGATGATGTCTTGATGGCGTTGATACCCTTTTATGTACTCCTACCGTATATGTACTCAGCAAGCGAACCAACAAGTGATTGAGACAAACCTGCGCCATATGATAGGAACTGGCCAAAAACATCTAAAATTTATATTCAGTTTTAATTCTTTACTGTCTATGGTTTGTTACCTTTTGACATCTTGTAGTTTGCTGTTCTATCGCTCCACGTGGTTCGCGATCTTGGTTTATAAATTACGATGCTCCTTGATGGTTACAGTCTCTACTTTTACATAAATTCTGGTTATGATTATTAAGTCATCAAACTAAACTATCCATGCGATAGATGTAGTACGTAGATCATGGTATCTAAGTTGCATGCATCCTAATTAGTGGTGTAGACGCGTCGTGGCCTCGTGGGGTTTGCTCATATACGTACGTACTGTACGTTCTTCGCCAGTTCGAGTGGTTGACGACGTCTGGTTGGGACTTTAGGAAACGCGATTCCATCTGAACTCACCAGAGCTCGCGACCATCACCTTCGCCCACGTCTCATTCATACTCAACAAAATCACAATCTCACAATATTTATATACCATTGCATTCAGATTAACTACTAAGAAACGAATAAATGTATATAAAAACTCGTTCGGCTTTGCGAGGGCTGTATCTGAAATGGCGTGCTTTACGGAATGTTCCGTTGCGCAAGAAATTTCTTGCTGGTGAGTTAATTCCATTCACAAACCACACTGTCTATCAAGGCGAGAACTATGAATTAAAACTATATCAACTTGTTTAGGAATGGATTTGCAAGAAAACACATATTGGGAATCAGTGAATCCAAATAATCCAAATAGGTCGCGGAGAGTTGTAGAGCTTTATGGAAAACGACAAGAATATATTGACCACAAGCTCGCTGGTATGTTTAAATTTTTATTGCATATTTGAACATGTTTTGATAATTATACAGTACAATGGGGACAATGGCTTCGGCATGTCAGATTTGATCCACCAACAATTGAAGAACTCCAAGCGGAGGAATTACGATTAGCTACGATTTCAGCTCGTGTTGCAGCTGCAAACGAACGGTGGAAACAAGTACCATTAAAAGATCATGCTGCTGTTGCTGATGGTTCTGTATCACCTCAAGGAATGCCCGGTACACTGGATGATGAAAAATCTACTGTTTCGAAAGATGAACAGCAGCCGGAACAACATAGTTCGGGTGAGTTTGTGTTACTATTCAGTGTGGCTGTGGATATGTGCTAATTTATTTAGTCGGGGGAGCAGAATTTGAGCCACAGTCATGGACCAGCAAACCACTAAAGAGATCTTAGAGATATTTAACAGCGTAGACGACAGTCAGGAGTATAGATATTGTATGTGTGATAGCGTGGATGTAAATACAGTATGAAGTGTGCATGCATGCATGCAAGAGCGCCGCACTCGCACTATTTGATCGTACTGTTGCAGTGTGTGGTTGTGGTTATGCCACCACGCAAATTCGCCCCGCAGAAAATCCAAGCCCAGATAAACTAAAAATCTCACCACCTCTCCTTTTTCTAAAGAAGTCATACAGTATAATCATAGAAATTAATCGCAATGGCTGAACCACCATCAGTTGAATCTTTGAAGATCTCAGATGCCGAGCAGAATGTTACACCTTGGGAAGTCGAAGGCGCAGTTGTTGATGGTAAAGCTCAAGAGATTGACTATGATCGTTTGATTGCTAGTTTTGGAACTCGGAAAGTTACAGCCGAAACTTTAGAACGATTTGAGAGGGTTACCGGACACAAGCCTCATGTTTTGTTACGACGAGGGATGTTTTTCAGTGAGAGGTAAGTTGTTGCGAGAGTAGGAAGAAAAGAATGACATGAGGCTAATGGAAATAGGGACCTGGAAGTTATTCTCACACGATACGAGCAAGGCAAACCATTCTTCTTGTATACCGGACGTGGTCCATCTAGCGACAGTATGCATCTTGGACATATGATTCCTTTTACATTTACCAAGTGAGTAGATTTTATTTAAAATAATTGATTGGGAAAAGTGTTGACTTTTTTTTTGTAGGTGGTTGCAAGATGTATTTGATGTGCCTCTTGTTATTGAGATGACTGGTAAGTACTAAATGAGTCAGATTCATTAAACTATGGTGCTAATTGTTATGCCCAGATGACGAGAAATTCTTGTTCAAGCAGTCGCTCACAATTGAAGACGTCAAACGATTCACCATTCAAAATGCTAAAGATATCATCGCCGTCGGATTCGACCCCAAGAAGACTTTCATCTTTTCCGACTTACGCTACATGGGCGGTGCTTACTATGAGAATGTTGTAAGAGTATCTCGTCAGATCACACTAAATACTGCCAAGGCAGTATTTGGATTTGGTGAGAGTGATAATATTGGAAAAGTGCACTTTGCATCTATTCAAATTACTGCCGCGTTCTCTAATTCATTCCCTCACATCTTTGGAACTCGCAAGGATATTCCATGCTTGATTCCCTGCGCTATTGATCAGGATCCTTACTTTAGAGTGTGCAGAGATGTGGCATTCAAGCTGAGGTACCCCAAGCCATCATTGATTCACTCAAGATTCTTCCCTGCTCTGCAAGGGTCACAGAGTAAGATGTCAGCGTCAGACGACACTAGTGCTATCTTCATGACAGATACACCAAAGCAAATTGACCGCAAGATTAAACGATACGCATTTTCAGGCGGACAAGTTACATTGGAGGAACAACGCAGATTGGGAGGAGACCCAGAGGTGGACGTGTCGTTCCAATACTTGTCGTTCTTCCTTGAAGATGATGACGAGCTTGAACGTGTACGAAAGGAGTATAGAGAGGGAAAGTTGTTGACTGGAGAGTTAAAGGTTCTGTGTATCAAGGTTTTACAACAGTTTGTTGTCCAGTTCCAAGAGCGCAGAGCTGCAGTTACAGAAGCGATTGTTGAGCAATTTATGAGTCCACATGAGATGGAATGGGGAAAACAGGACAGAAAGGTTCCAGTGAAGGAATCTCCTGTTCCCGAGAAGAAGGCAAGGGAGGCTAAGTAGATTGGATAATATTGGTATTGATGTAATTGATAATAGAGCGAATAGATGAGTAAGACGGCTGCTTAGATTTACTGTATATCTGAAATTATGTTGTAATAAATAATTTAGCACAGTAGAAATAGTCGAGCCATTGGCATTGGTTATCACTTATCAGCATGTGCAATGGGTAATATGACGTCTGGTATCAGCATTCAACAGTGCACATGCACATGGAGGATTAGAGGACGTCAGAACGGCGGTCGCCTGACTGCTCCGTTGTGCCAACCCCGCAGTCTACCACTACCACCGCCAGTCAATCGCCACCTCGATAGTGCAAAGCTGCTGTCGCGCTTATTCGGAATACTCACCCGAAATAGCAGAAAAAATATAGATTGTACACGGTCCAAAGAGCGCGCCGAATGGACCGCGAGCCGGCCAATAGGCGGGGCGCTGATAATTGCGCCGGCAGTCACGTGCCGGTCATGAGATCGGAGGCCGCGGAGGCCGATCTCCTCAGCGCTAGATCAGCTTCGCCCAACCCGCTCGATCGCGCGGCGTAAATTCTGTTCCCGATCGCTGCCAGACTTCTTGTATAACTCGTGCCTGCCCCGCTTGTTCTCCACAGAGCAACTCGCCTTTCCCCTGTCTCCGTGCCGTGTTTGTTTGTTTGTTTACTTCCTGGCCGCTTCCTGTTTTCATTACGCAAACATGGTCAAGTTTTTCAGGTCCAACTACACTCACAACCACGACTTCAACACCTTCTCGCTGGCATACTTCCTGCGCTACCCCAAGTACGTATCCCGTCTCTGGTCTCTGCAGCCCTCTCGCGCCTTTACTAACCATCTCTCAACCACAGCCCCTATGCTACTCACGTAGTCTCGGTCGACACTCTCGACCGCTTTGTTGATGCTCAAGGACGGCTGCATACGCACCGCCTCGTAGTCAAACGTGGCAAGCTTCCACAATGGTGTCGCGCGCTTCTCGCCTCTTCCAACATCAACATCTCAGAGAGTCTGATACTCGAGACATCCATCATCGACCCAGCTCGGCAAGTCATCCATTCAGAATCCCGCAATGTCGACTTTACCCGTGTCATGCATGTCGTTGAATCCGCTACTTACACCGGTGGCGTCTCGCCTATTGATTCACGACCAACCGTCACCGCAGAAACTACAGTGTCATTTGTTTCATCATTTGGCTTTTCCGCAATGAAGGAGCGCATGGAGCTATGGGGTCAGCGGAGAATGGGCGAGAACATGTCGCGCTCACAGAAGGGGATGGGCCTGGTCATGGATAAGCTGCGCGAACAAGGTATGAAGATTAAGGCCTATCAACTC
The DNA here is from genome assembly GCA_030568365.1 of Myxozyma kluyveri. NCBI lineage: Eukaryota > Fungi > Ascomycota > Lipomycetes > Lipomycetales > Lipomycetaceae > Myxozyma > Myxozyma kluyveri. Next base: position 17,747 of record JAJLTX010000097.1, read on the forward strand.
GCCATGCAGCAAGTCCTCAAGGAAGCCGCAGTCCTCCAGCCATTATCTGCAGAATAGTCATCTCTATTGAACTATCATATAATGATCGGCTTGTACATTCATTGCTCACACCGCATCATATACACAAAAACCTGGCGTTCTCTCTCACTTAATTTCATTGTTTTGCTTTATTCCTTCTGTTTGCTTTACTGCTTTTCCGGCGTTTTTTGTTTTTGCTCGCTCACTCTCCAGTCATCATGCATCCATTTCTTTGGTCTCATTTATATTGTTCAAGCTCTAATCTCTTTTAAAGTCGCCTGCTTACAGGCGTCAGTACACAGTCAATATACGCATTTACAACTACTCTTTTCTGATAGGTTCTACAAGTAACTTGCCACATTTATGTAGTATACTTGATACTTGTAGCTATGTGTCTCGTCTTATTTTCTAGAGCCGCATTTGAGATACTGTGTCGCTCAACTTATCCATTAGATCACTAGCACTCTCTTCTACTGTTCTATACACCGCTTGTGATTGTATTTCGCTACGGCATAAAATAATTCCACTTTTTCTGCTTCGCAAACGCCCTAACCCTCCATATCAAACTTCATGTGCACAACAAATATTCTCAGATCAAAGTAAAAAGGCTGATACTTGCCACCGTTCAGTGCTATCCATTAGCTTTTCTTGTGAAGAAAATAATGGTCGACATTGGAAAATCCCGCGACCGGGATCGTGATCGAGATCGAGATCGAGATCGGCATAGAGACCGAGACCGAGACCGAGACCGTGATCATGAGAAGGGAGCCGATAGAGATCATGATCGCGATAAATCGAGACGACATCGAGACGACGATCACGATGACGATCGACGACACAGATATCATCAAAGCAGCAGTAGTAACGGAGTTAGCAAGCATTCGTCACATAGAGAACATCAACATAGAGAGTCCAAGTCATCTAGGTCATCGCATAAAGTTTCATCAAGCGAGAGGGATAATGACGGAAGTCACCGACGAAGAAGACGTTATAGCGAGGAGGCAGATGAAGAGGATGACAAGATTGTGAAGTCGTCATCGTCATCACGAACTGGTGATAAACGAAGAAGATCAAGATCACCTGTATCGTCTAGAAGAAGAGAGCACAGCGACAGGGAGAGTGTTCGAGAATCAAGAGGACGACGAAGACCTGTTGACGATGCTAATGAGCTTGACGAAAGTCCTGTACTGTACAAAATTTACAAAGGAACGATTACCGGTATCAAAGACTTTGGAGCATTTGTATCATTGGAAGGATTGTGTTCTCGTGTTGATGGTCTTGTACATGTATCAGCAATTCAAGCCGGCGCACGAGTTAATAATCCATCCGACTTACTTAGTCGTGACCAACAAGTTATCGTTAAAGTCGTTAGTGTTCAAAATGGGCGGATATCTCTTTCTATGAAAGATGTCGATCAACAAACAGGAGAGGATTTAGCTCCTCAGATGAGACTTTACGGTGCAAACGCAATGGCTGGTGGCGATCGGGATCCAATGGAATCGATAGGACCATCTAAAGGAATTCCAGCAAGGAAAAAACGGCTTACGTCACCTGAAAGATGGGAAATTAAGCAATTGATTGCATCTGGTGTTGTGAACGCAGGTGATTATCCAGATCTTGACGACGATGTTAACACTATGCAAGAAGAAGCAACGTTGGAACCTGAAGAGGATGTGGACATCGAAGTACGTGAAGAGGAACCTCCATTTTTAGCAGGTCAGACAAAGCAGTCATTGGAATTAAGCCCTATTCGTGTTGTTAAAGCACCTGATGGATCTTTATATCGTGCCGCAATGACTGGAACAACACTCGCAAAAGATCGTCGAGAACAACGTCAACAGGCTGCGCGTGAAGAAGCACAAAAACAAGTCGAAACGGTTAGTCTTGATGAAAGCTGGGCTGATCCAATGGCTGCACCTGAAGCTAAAGTACTTGCGGATGAAATTAAGAGCAGCGCAATGAATAACACCGCTCCAAATTTACCTGAGTGGAAAAAGAAAGCATTGTATAACAACACATCCTTTGGAAAAATTACAGATTTGAGTATCAAAGAACAAAAAGAGTCGTTACCAGTGTTCAAGCTTCGAGATAAGATTATTCAAGCTGTCAAGGATAATCAATTGATCATTGTCGTCGGTGATACTGGATCCGGAAAGACTACTCAACTTACACAATACCTTGCTGAAGAAGGATTTGCGGATAAGGGCAAGATAGCATGCACTCAGCCTCGTCGAGTAGCAGCACAATCAGTCGCCAAACGTGTTGCAGAAGAAGTTGGATGCCGACTTGGCGAAGAAGTTGGATATACAGTTCGATTTGATGATACGACTAGCCCGAGAACAAAAATAAAATACATGACGGATGGCATGTTGCAACGTGAGGTGTTACTTGATCCGGACATGAAGCAATATAGTGTGATTATGTTGGATGAGGCGCACGAGCGGACAATTGCTACTGATGTATTGTTTGCTTTGTTAAAAAGTAAGTTTATTTTTTTTAGATATATGTTTGAGAATATTGTGCTAACGATAGCAGAAACATTGAAACGACGTCCAGGCATGCGATTAATTGTGACTTCAGCGACCCTCGATGCCGAAAAGTTTTCAGCATACTTCAATGATGCACCGGTTCTCTTCATTCCAGGAAGAACTTTCCCTGTCGTCACTTTATTCTCTAGAGAACCTGAGACTGACTACCTCGACGCAGCGCTTAAGACAGTGATGCAGATTCATTTAACTGAACAGCCGGGTGATATTTTGGTATTTTTAACAGGCCAAGAAGAAATTGATACATCTTGTGAAATCTTATACGAACGGATGAAAGAGTTGGGTCCGTCAGCTCCGGAGCTGATTATTTTACCGGTATACTCGGCATTACCCAGCGAAGTTCAAAGTCGAATTTTTGAGCCTGCACCGGAAGGAAGTCGCAAGGTTGTAATTGCCACAAATATTGCAGAGACTTCAATTACCATTGATGGAATTTATTACGTCGTTGATCCTGGTTTTGTGAAGATTAATGCGTTTGATCCCAAGCTTGGAATGGATTCGCTTGTGGTGCTGCCAATTTCACAGGCGCAGGCACGACAACGTGCTGGACGTGCAGGTCGCACCGGTCCTGGCAAGTGCTACAGACTATATACTGAGGCTGCATTTGAGAATGAGATGCAACCAAATACAGTTCCTGAAATTCAGCGGCAGAATTTGTCACATACAATCTTGATGCTGAAAGCAATGGGAATTGACGATTTGTTACATTTTGATTTCATGGATCCTCCACCTACGAATACAATGCTATCTGCCTTAGAGGAGTTGTACGCACTTTCAGCTTTGGATGATGAAGGATTACTTACTCGACTTGGAAGACGAATGGCGGATTTTCCTATGGAGCCGGCACTTGCTAAGGTTCTGTTATCATCAGTTGACTTTAGTGCTTCGCAGGAAGTGCTGACGATTGTTGCTATGCTGTCCGTGCAGACTGTATTTTATCGACCTCGTGAGAAACAACAACAAGCAGACCAGAAAAAGGCCAAGTTCCATGATCCGACTGGTGATCACTTAACCCTTCTCACTGTATACAATGCGTGGCAAGCGAATGATTGCTCCACGTCATGGTGCTTTGACAATTTCATTCAAGCTCGAAGTATGAAGCGTGCACTTGAAGTACGAGAGCAGCTGGTAAGTATCATGACGCGGTATAAGCACCGTGTAGTGTCGTGTGGCGCCGACACGGATCGAGTTCGCAGAGCGCTTTGTTCGGGATTTTTCAGATCAACTGCAAGAAGGGATCCTCAGGAGGGATATCGCACATTAATTGAAGGAACGCCAGTGTATATGCATCCTTCGTCAGCTCTGTTTGGAAAGAGTTCGGAGTATGTAATGTATCATACACTTGTTATGACATCGAAAGAGTACATGCACTGCGTGACTGCTATTGAGCCGCGATGGCTTACGGAGGCAGCACCTACTTTTTTCAAGGTGGCGGATCAGACGAAGCTGTCGAAGCGGAAGCAGGCGGAGAGGATTCAGCCGTTGTTCAACAGGTACGCAGCGGATCCAAACGAGTGGCGAATTTCGCAGCAGAGGAAGACTGGCAAGGGCTCTGCAGGGACGTTTGGTTAGCTATTGGGTGTGCCGTAATCTTGTGAGAATGGTGTTTGTTATGCTTTGTGTATAGGACGCAGTAATATTTACGATATCGTTCGTAGGAAGCAAATACATGCAGTTATGTATAGTAGTCCATACTTATGTAGATTAGAAAAAGGTTAAAGTTGTGAATTATAAAGTAGTAGATATACGATACTGTACTATACAGTATACAGTAATTAGCAATAAACCTAACCCGCAGGATGTTGTGAAGAGGTGGGGAGCATGTAAGCAAACGTAAGGGCCGATTAGCGACGTGCCCGGCGAACCAAACGTGCATTTAGGTTTCGAGCGCGTGGCTGGAACAACAGCTGCGCAGAACAGCACCTGGCCCGCCGAGCGTAAAAAGAACACGAGTCGCGATGTGTCTGCTGCAGACATCTGCTCTCGTCCACGGCCTTTTTTTCGTGCCAAAATCAGCCCGGAAAAGGCGCGACGCGGCCGCAGAGCGCAGCGCAGAGTACGGCCACGGCGGCGGTGCACGGCTAATGGGCGCGCGCTGATTGGTCGCGCCACGGGGCGGTGCGTCCCCTGGCGCGCCACCGATGGCGCAATCGTGGCGCGGGATGGTGTGGCGCAACAGATTTTCTTCTTTGTCTGCGCCTCGGTTTTGCTCGTCTGAGCTCGACGCCTCTGATATATTTTATCTTGGTCCTCCTCACCTCTTGCTTTCCTCTCCTCCGCTGCCCGCCCTCCGTCACCACTCTCCCCGTCACCATCCCTCCCCCCTGCGCACCGTCAATGGCGCCGCCACCGGGTTATCTGGCCTCTCGCGAGGATGCCGGTACGTGTTTTCTCCTGCTTGTTGTCCTGGGCTACTCGCTCGCGGCGCAACAACACCACGGCGGCTCCCCGCACTGCTTCCTGGGTCCCGTCTACTAACTCGTCCGCAGCTGCTCGCGTGGCATACCTCTTCTCCGACGTCGTGCTTTCTGTTCGACCTGCTGCTGTTCCTTCTGGCGAGTCGGGTTTTCAGCATGCCCTCAGCTCGCTCGTCTTCCATAAGACTCGTGGTCTTGTTGCTGTGCGCGGCACTCTGCCGAAGGTGAGCCTGCGCATCCTTAGTATTCCCCGACCGAGTCTTTAAGGCTAACTCTCGCCCGTCCAGGTCCACACAATTCGTTACAATGCCGACCCATTCCTCGCTGCACTCGACGAGCTCGCTCACTCCACCTTCGTCTCGGTCGTAGCGCCATCAGTCTCGCTTCCTCCTGCGTTGCCCGTTCTCGCAAAGCTTGCTCGCGCTCCTGTCGTCGTCCACGTCTCCATGTCCCGCGATGTTCCCGACTACTCCGACGTTGCCGCTCTTCGATCACTAGGCTTTGTACTCCTGCAGTCATTCTCGCTGCGTGAGGCGCAGGACATGGCTGTCGCTGCTCATGTTCTCGCAATCCGTACCGGTAAGGGTGTGATCCACTTCTTCCACCAGCCTTCCGATAACGAGACTCCAGCCATTCCTTTCGAGGATACCAATGTCCTCGAGCGTATATTTGATGTAAATGGTCTTGTGCGTCCTTCCACTCCTGTCGACGTCACTACCTCGACCGGCTCCACCAACATCTACTGGAACGATATAGCCGGCGCTATCGTACCAGCTGAGTCTGCTGCCGAAGCTGGTGACGTTGTCGACTTACCTAAGGTCACTCGCACTCTTGCCGATACCTTTGCCGATGTCGAGACCGTCTTCGAGCTTATTCGTTCTGCGACTGGTCGCCAGTACCGTGCTTTTGACTACACCGGTGCTGGAAACGCAGACACCGCACTTCTCATCTTCGGTTCATCTGCTGCTCAGTTTATTTCTACTATTGCATCGGCTCCATGGGGTGAAGTTTACGCAAAGGTTGGTGTCGTTACTGTCCGTGTCTACAGACCATGGTCAGGCCAGCGGTTTCTTGCTGCCGTTCCCAAGTCTGTCAAGCGTCTTGGTGTTCTCGAGCAACTTCACCGCCAGACTACAAAGTGGGGTCCAGTTCTTGTTGATGTCATCACTGCGCTCAACGGCGACATGACTCTTCCAGCAGCCATTCCAACCATTGTTGGTTACCAGCTCGGTCTTCTTGAAGATAAGACCATTCGCCAGGCTCTTCGCGGGATCGTGCAGAACATTCAATCGCCATCTCCTATTCAGAATTTGTTTGTTGGTTCGCAGCCATCGCACGCAGTTGATGAGGCTTATGCACTCCGTCTTCCTGAATTGGAAACAGCTTACTCAAAGATGCTCTACTCTGTCTTTGGTGCCAAGCTTACAGTTCTCAACGCACTTGGCAAGGAGGATGTCGGTATTGCTCGCACCATCTCTAACAATCCAGAGTACGGATTCGGTGCTTATCTCGCAAGGCAAACCGAGCTTTCGTCGCTTGTTGCCAAGCTTAAGGCTGCTGTCGCTTCCAACGCTTTTGCTTCTTCTGAGACTAGCGAGCTTGCTTCCCGTTGGCTTGTACTTCAGTCACCTGCTGAGGGTGAAGTTACATCCCCAAAAGCCGTTGAGACTGCCGCAGCTAAGTTGATTGCCCAGCTTGAGGCTGATACTAGCGATGTTGCCAGTGACTTGCTTGCATCTGGAAGGGAACATCTGGAGCCAAAGAGCTCATGGATCATTGGCTCTGACGCCTGGTCATACGATCTTGGCTCATCTGGTATTCACCACGTTATCGCATCTGGCAAAAACGTCAACGTTCTTATCATCGAGTCTGAACCTTACACTACTCGCTCTGCTGGTGATGCCAATCGTCGCAAGAAAGATATCGGTCTTTATGCTATGAACTACGGTAACTCTTACGTTGCATCAGTTGCTGTGTACTCCTCCTACACTCAATCGCTTGAGGCTTTCATTGAGGCCGACAAATTCAACGGTCCTTCAATCGTCGTTGCCTATCTTCCTTACCGTGAGGAGACGGACTCGCCGCTCTCCGTTCTTCAAGAAACCAAGAAGGCGGTTGATTCAGGATACTGGCCACTTTACCGCTGGAATCCGTCTGGTGACGATGAGGAATCTTTGTCGCCGAACTTTCAACTTGACTCGTCTGTCCTTCGCAAGGAGCTCCGCGAGTTCCTCGATCGGGAGAACCACTTGTCACAGGTTGCTCGCAAGGTGCCTACTTTCGCCGAGAATGTTGCTGGTTCATATGGTACTGAGGTTCGCGCTGCCCAGCAATCGAAGGCTCGTGCTGCATACTCAAAGCTGCTCGAGGGTCTTACCGGTCCACCATTGACAATCTTGTTTGCTTCTGATGGCGGTGTTGCTGAAGGTGTTGCTAAGCGTCTTCAACGTCGTGCTAAGGCTCGTGGTCTTGGCGCTGTTGTTATGTCCATGGACGACTTCCCTGTTGAGGATCAACTCTCCATCGAAGAGAATCTCGTCATCATTACATCTACTGCTGGTCAGGGTGAGTTCCCTCAAAATGGTCGTAACTTTTGGGAGGCTATCAAGTCTTCAACCGATCTTGACCTTGCAAATGTCAACTTTTCAGTTTTCGGTCTTGGTGATAGTCATTACTGGCCTCGCAAGCAAGATAAAGTCTATTACAACAAGCCAGGCAAGGATATTTTTGCTCGTCTTGAGATTCTTGGTGCCAAGTCATTCCTTGAGCTTGGTCTTGGTGATGAGCAAGATCCTGATGGATATTCAACTGCATATGGCCCTTGGGAGACTTCATTGTGGACTGCTTTGGGCGTTGATGGTGCCGCAGGTGTTGTCGACGAACCTCCACCAATTACCAACGAGGATATCAAGATCAACTCCAACTTCCTTCGTGGTACTATTGTTCAAGGTCTGAACGATGAGTCGACTGGTGCTATTTCTGCAGAAGATTCTCAGCTGACGAAGTTCCATGGTACATACATGCAAGACGATCGTGATATTCGTGATCAGCGTAAGGCTGAGGGTAAGGAGCCTGCATATTCATTCATGATTCGTGTTAGATTGCCAGGTAGTGTTTCAACTCCTCAGCAATGGCTTGGAATTGATGCACTTGCTCGCTCAAACGGTAATCAGACTTTTAAGTTGACAACTCGTGGAACCTATCAGCTTCACGGTGTCGTTAAGAAAAAATTGAAGGCAACGATGAAGGGTATTAACATGGCCCTTATGGACACTATTGCTGCCTGCGGTGATGTTAACAGAAATGTTATGTGCGCGGCTTTGCCATACAACTACACTCTTCACAAGTTACTTTCAGGTTACGCAGCCAAGATCAGTAGCCATCTTCTGCCAAAGACTACTGCTTACCATGAGATTTGGTTGACAGATGACAACGACGAGAAGAAGCTTGTATCAGGAGATCCTGTTGTTGATTTCGAGCCACTTTATGGACCAACTTACTTGCCAAGAAAGTTTAAGATTGCAATTGCTGTTCCTCCATACAATGATATTGATGTTTTTGCTAACGACGTTGGTTTGATTGCCATCGTTGAAGGTGAGGGTGCTGACTCTAAGTTGCTTGGCTTCAATGTTCTTGCTGGTGGTGGTATGGGAACAACTCACAACAACAAGAAGACTTATCCAAGAACTGGTTCAACTCTTGGTTTCGTTAAGCCTGAGGATGTGGTTGCTGCATGTGAGAAGATTATGCTTGTACAGCGCGACAATGGATCTCGCAAGGATCGTAAGCACGCTCGTCTGAAATACACTGTTGACGACATGACTGTTGATGTCTTCCGTGCTGAGGTCGAGAAGTTGCTTGGATTCACGTTTGAGGAGCCTAGAGCTTACACTTTTGAGTCCAACATTGATCACTTTGGTTGGTGCAAGGATGAGCGCGGATTGAACAACTTCACAATGTTCATTGAGAATGGTCGTATTGAAGATACACCAGAGTTTGCAATGATGACTGGTATCCGTACTATTGCTGAGGCTATGAAGGGTCCTGACGCTGGCTTCAGATTGACTGGTAACCAGCACTTGATTCTTGCAGGTATTCTCGACGAAGATAAGCCAGAAATCGAGAAGCTTATGGCTGATTACAAGCTTGACAACATTCAATTCTCCGGGCTTCGTCTTTCCTCTTCTGCTTGTGTTGCCTTCCCAACTTGCGGTCTTGCAATGGCTGAATCAGAGCGATACTTGCCTGTTTTCATTACTAAATTGGAAAGTTATCTTGAAGAGCTTGGAATGCGTCACGACTCTGTTGTTATGCGCATGACTGGCTGCCCTAACGGTTGCGCTCGTCCATGGTTAGCTGAGGTTGCTATGGTTGGAAAGGCTTATGGTGCATACAATCTTATGTTAGGCGGCGGATACTATGGTCAACGTATCAATAAGCTTTACAAGCAATCTATTGATGAAACTACTGCTTTGGAAACCCTGAAGCCAATGTTCAAGAGATGGAAGGATGAGCGTAATGATGGAGAGCATTTTGGAGATTTCGTTGTCCGTGTTGGAATCATTAAGCCAACGTTACAAGGCAAGGAGTTTTGGGATGATGTTCCTGAAGAGGATGAGTAATCATGAATCATGAAGTTGTTGAAACACTGTATGTAATGCTATTATGCATTTGTTAATCTAATTTAGTAACTCATATTTGTTTTAATTATATCATTCTTCTGTAGTGAATCTGTTCGAAGACGAAAACCCATTCACACGTGTATGAAAGTTGACATAGTCTGAGGCGTTTGTGTCTGTATTTACTTTGTAGGGACGCGTGTGCAAGCGCGTCACATTTTATTCGATGTTCTCCACGTACCTATCGCATCGTAATTATATGCAACAGTGTGATTTTTTTTCTACATTTATATTATAATAAAATTAATCGGCTTTAAAAAACTCCTACTACAGAAGCGCACTTAGCAGGAATTAGACACGGTTTACAATCAAACTCCTAGACTGTGTGCCGCACCTTCATCTGGCCCTTCAGCTCGGCCGGACCACATCAACAAACCGGCCGTTGCCATATAATTTCTACCTCCCCGCACACTCCCGCTTTCCCGCCTCCTTTGCTGTTTGCCTTTCCTCGCCACCGCAGCACAGCCACCAACTCATCATCTCATCGTCTGTTTGTTTTTTCCAAATCATATAATGGTATGATTATTATCTTTGTCAACATTCTTTTGTCAGTATTGAATCTGACTCATTCGTACCGCAGGCGGCAGGCCGCATATATAAGCACGTATTACACCTTATACGGCGCACGTCTGGGTAAGTTAGGTACCAGACGCCTCTGTGTACAAATTATAGTAAGATCTTTTCGGTTAATTTCCTCCAGATACTTCACGCGCGATAGAGAGTACCGTACTTTGACCTTTCGCTTCGGCAGCTCTTTTCAGTAAGATGCGTTTGGTTTCATGGCGATACATTGTCATTCTCGACTTTCCAGGATTGCCTTGATCTTAAATAGCCTTCTCATCCAGAGTTGTACTGAAGCTCTTTAAAACAATGATTTTCTTTCATCTGACTGTGTTGCTGTAACATCTTCTCTTATTGCAATCGCGACTCGACTGCCTAAAGCAATATCTTCTTCATCAAATTGTTGGTCTTCGTCAAAGCAATCATCGCAATCGACCGGTTCAGTTATGGTGTCCATGTTCTGTAACATAGTGTTAAATGAGGTTGTAGACATTTAGAATGATTTAATTATTTCATATTCTAGTAGATGATCCTATGGGCTCTTCAGTTGTCACTTGAGTCACTTCAGTAGTCATCCCCTTCGCCTGACGCTTTGCCATCCTAGCAGCAGTGGCGGCCTTTGTGCGATTCTTTGTGCTTCGTTTCTTGCCATGATGCTTGTTAATTGCACGTCTTGTATGTAGTAGCATTGTCTCTGCTGTTTCTGCTTGTTTATCAGTTGTTGTATCGGCTCCCTAATTCTGATGGGTTTTAGTCTTAGTGCGAATTGGCCGATAAGAGTGCGGCTCAGATTAACACTCCAAAGCTCCTCATCTATCTATCTATCTATCTATCTTCTATCTATCTACTACTTTATATTTCACAACTTTAACTTTTTTCTAATCTACATACGGAATTTCACGCCGCACCAGTTTTTCCCTTCTAACCTGGCCCAGCCTACGGAGCGAAGCGGAGTGCGCTGGGCAGAGTCCCCGCCACAGCCGAAGGCTGTGCTGCGAGGGACTCGTATATATATATACTGTAATGTGTAATTATAAGGTTGCCTTTACTGTTACGTTAATGTGCATTAGAATAGATACTGATATAAACATCTCTACGTGGCGAAATTTGAATATATGATGTGGTGGGGGAGAAATTTGGTCCCGAGTGTGGGTTAAAATTCGGCGAATCCGTTGTATGATTAGATTCGCAACACATGAACAGCAGAGTATCGTAGAGAAACGGCGCAATAATAGTATATACAAACCCCACTTAATAGATCCGCGGAGTTATGTTGACATGTTTTTTCTTAACTCTGACATCACTCCCAAATTTGACGATTCTCGGTGATCAAAGCCTATGAAGTTTCAGTTCAAATTGTTTAGAACAGTCGCCACTTCTTTATCATTGCACTTGAGAAAGAAAGTGTGCGTAATAGAATGGCGGACGATGTTTCTGACTCTGCATTAGCGGATCCGGTATCTTCTACAGTTACAGATAGCGCTGAGGATATCGATGAAGTCACTGTTTTCACTGCAAATTTCGAATCATTGGATAGTCTTGGTGTGAAAGCTATGGAGCAAGATGATTTGGAAAGAAATGTTGCAGTTGAGGTATGAGTATATGCGAGAAGATATCTTGTTAAGTGGAGAGAGGTTCTAATATTGAAATAGGCGGATCGGGCCATTGCGAAGCGAGAAACGGAGCTGGATCAGAAGCGATTGGAGAGAGCTCTTACTCAGAAACTGTATGTGTATTCAAGGTCTCGCGTAATTGTTTTACTGACAACTGTTATACTATAGCCGATTCACGGAGAAAATAGCAAAACTTGAAGATCGATTATCGGCTGCGTCTGCTGGCGGTGTTGCTTTTGGCATGTCTCTTTCTGTCCGCGAGAAAATGATTGATGGTATAGCACATATCAGGGAACATGATATTGCTCCTATTGATCAAGATATTGAAGATATTAAAAAACGTATGGCCGACAGAACTGCACATGTTGCAATGACTACTGCGGTTGCTACAGGCGGTATCACTGCTCGCCAGAGTAACGCAGGCGGCGACGAAAAGAATCAAGTAGAAGGAGGCGAGAGTGGAAGATTGGTGGGAGAGAGCGAACGAGAGTTTTTGATTAGAACAGGAAAAATCACACCATTCTCGAATATGGCTGGACTTGAAAGACATAAGGGCGTGCTTGCTGGTGACGACGATGTCTCTGAAGATGAAGAGAGTGTGACGGTTAGTGAAGATGCAGCGCAAGAAGCAAAGGATGTGGCAACTTCACATCAGAAGTTACGATTGCCTGGTCTTGAATTTGACGAATCGGAGGAAGAAGAAGGAGTCATTATTGAGGATAGTGCCGATGAGAGAGCATTAACCTCACAAATAGCGATTGCATCACGAAAACGGAGAGCAAGCATCTCACGACCATCTACAGCAGCGAAGAAAGCGAGGGAAGTTGTTGTTAAAAAGGAAATTGCTGATGACAATGTGGAAGCAATCTTCGACGACGACGAAGATGAAGGCGGAGAAGAAAAGGAAGTTGAAAGTGCCTACGAGGAATCTGGATCTGAATATGGCGAGGAAGAAGAAGATGCGTATCCCGCTGAGATGGACGAAGACGAATATGATGATAGTAATGCCGATGTCAAAGACGAAGAGATTGTCGAGGACAGGCCAAGAAAGAATAAGAAATTGAACTCTCAAAAGCATGAGGAAGAAGAGTTACCAGATCGTGATGATGGTGATGAGACTCATTTTAAGAAGCGGTTGCAACGATGGATCGATCGTCGTCAAAATTTCAGGCGAAAACTTCAGCGTGTTATCGGCGCATCCGAAGGAAACGATGACGCTAATACAAAAGCTGAGTGGCATCGCAAACATCCCAAGATAAATGATCTTAAATTCGATGGCGGTTACAGACTTCCTGGAGATATTCATGCTAGTTTGTTCGATTATCAAAAAACTTGTGTGCAATGGTTATGGGAATTGTATTCGCAACAAACTGGTGGTATTATCGGTGATGAAATGGGTCTTGGGAAAACTATCCAGATTATCTCGTTTATTGCTGGGTTACATTATAGTGGAAAGCTTAACAAACCAGTGCTGATTGTATGCCCGGCAACGGTCTTGAAACAATGGGTTAATGAATTACATCGTTGGTGGCCCCCATTACGAGCTGTGATTTTGCATTCAAGCGGAAGTGGAATGACTAAGAGCCCCGATGAGGATGAAGAATTTGACGAAGAGCTCGAGCGACGGAATAATCGAAAACGACAAGGGAAATTAATTGATTCTCAGTCTGGAGCTCGAGTTAGACGGCTTGTTGATCGCGTCGCTGCAAAGGGCCATGTTCTAGTGACTACATACGTTGGAATGCAGATTTATCGAGATTCTATTCTTTCTAAGCAATGGGGATATTGCGTCCTTGATGAAGGTCATAAAATTAGAAATCCAGACTCAGACATCTCACTTGTTTGCAAACAAGTAAAGACGCCACATCGCGTGATTTTATCTGGAACCCCTTTACAAAATAACTTGACCGAGCTCTGGAGTTTATTCGACTTTGTGTGTCCTGGACGACTTGGCACCTTGCCTGTTTTCCAAAGCCAGTTCTCAGTTCCGATTAATATTGGTGGGTACGCTAATGCAACAAATGTTCAAGTCCAAACCGCTTATAAATGTGCAGTTGTACTCCGTGATTTGATCTCTCCATATCTTCTACGTCGCATGAAGATCGATGTTGCAGCTGATCTCCCTAAGAAAACTGAGCAAGTTTTGTTTTGTCGTCTAACAAAACCGCAAAGAGATGCGTATGTGGAATTTTTGAAGTCTCCTGATATGGCTTCTATTTTATCTGGAAGACGACAAGTTCTCTATGGAGTAGATATTCTCCGAAAGATTTGTAATCATTCTGATCTAATCGCTCGTGAACTTTTGTCAAAGAAACCAGGGTATAGCTATGGTTCACCTAGCAGGTCAGGTAAAATGCAAGTCGTCAGATCATTGCTTTTACTGTGGAAACAACAAGGTCATCGAAGTTTATTATTCTGCCAAACACGACAGATGTTAGATATTTTGGAATCATTTCTCCAGTCGAATAGTGCACTGAATGATCTAAAATATTTGCGTATGGATGGGACTACACCTATTTCGCACAGACAGGAATTAGTCGACGAGTATAATTCAACTCAAGAGATAGATGTGTTCTTACTCACAACCAGAGTCGGTGGTCTTGGTGTCAATTTAACGGGAGCGAATCGAGTTATAATTTTTGATCCGGACTGGAATCCATCTACAGACGTGCAAGCTCGTGAACGAGCATGGCGATTAGGTCAACAGAAGGAGGTTGCAATTTACAGATTAATGACTTCAGGGACAATTGAAGAGAAGATTTACCATCGTCAGATTTTCAAACAGTTTTTGCAAAACAAAATTCTAAAAGATCCAAAACAGCGTCGGATTTTTAAAGATAATGATCTTCATAATCTGTTCAGCTTGGGCGATTCTGATGCTCAAGATGGAACTGAAACTGGTGTTTTATTTGCAGGCGCTGAACGAAGAATCACTGGTGAACTTACACCCGTATCGAAGAAAGATAGAAGAGAAGCAGAAAAAGTGAAGGCGATTGAAGGAATTGCATCGATGGAACGGTATCAGGATGGCGAGGGAGCTGACGGAGCTGATGCGGACTCTGGACCAACTAGGGACGATAGTTCTGGAAGTGGAGAGACCGCGGAAGCGGATGGAGATGATGGTATCATGAGTTCGCTGTTTGCAAGAGCAGGTGTGCATACTGCGTTAGAACACGACGATGTTATGAATGCGTCAGTATCAAATGAAGCTGAGAAAGTTGCAGCGGATGCTGCGCGCGCGCTACGAGAGTCACGAAGAGCAACAAGGGCTGCCGAAGTTGGTACACCTACGTGGACTGGACGATCTGGAGCTGCAGGCCGTCAACAATCTCGCGCTCGAAAGATTCGACGAAGCGAAAGTCGAACATCTACTCCACCCACATCGAGAGTCAACGCTAATGCTGATGCGAATGGAGGTGGACGTGGGAGCTCGAGAGGAGCATTGTCAATTTTGGCTGGCTTACGAGAAAAACGAGAACTGGAAAGAGAAGGGAGATAGTGTAGTAGCATTTTGTATTTTTATACAGTGTTTTGGCGTTGGAGTTTAATGATATAGAATTGGGAATACTTTTCGTATTAGTAGATTAATAATTACAAATCTAGAAGCTCAAAAATTATCAGTGAATAACCTCCGCAATAAACAGCATAAAAGACGTTATCAACCCCACATCCAATCAATGAAACCACATGACCATCCTCCCCAGAAGAAAAACCGCACGACAGGACCCATAAAGCGCGGCCATATGTGATCCATAACACCTGCACATCCAAATCCTTCAGATTCAATACCCTCACCGTACTCGAGTGTATGCCGTACCCGACATGTACCACGAATATTAAACCACTTGGGCTGTTGGCATACAACAGTCCGGTCGAGATGCTTCCATAACGGACCAGTGGGACCTTCAATGTATTTCCATTCGAATGGATGGTACCGTTGACGAGGGTCGTCTGCTGGAAGTTTGTCGTCACCCCAGCGTCCAGCGAAGTAAAGCCATTCAGCATTTATTGAAGTTGAATCGCCTTCGCCGCATACAGTAGTGCCGTCATAGGTGTAGCCCACGTAATTCTGAGCAGGATCCCACAATGGGCCACGGTCTGTGAAATCGGCGAGCATACGGAATGGTAAATCTCGAGAATGTTGTCCTGCTGAAGGATAGTTTGCATGCGTACCTCTTGCTGAAAAAATTACTGGCCGATCAGGTTTGCCTTCGACTTTTTCGAGAGCCGAGAACGTGAATCCACTGCCTCCTCCGTGTGCTGACATCCATAACGAGTGTGGTTCGCCGTTGTGGAATCTTAGGATTGAGTGTTCCCAATCGCCAATGTGATTTCCGTAGGGACCACCACCCATAACAAAAGGTCCAAGGTTGAAAGCATAAAAGTAAAACCAGAACGAATCGACCCATCCGTCACCTTTGTCGTAGACAATCAGAATGGCTGGTGCAGGGATTCTTCCGGTGATTAAATCTGGAATATTGCCACGGCCAGTGATCCAGTCTGGGTCAACATCGAAATCCGAAAGTGAAGTAAGAAAAACATTTTCTTGACGAGGTAAACGACCGACGTCGTAAATTGACATCGGAAAGTTGATTCCCTCGGTAACATTGTGACCATCTTGGACCGGGTACATATTACTAACGAACTCTCGCCAATCACACGGAAGGTACCGTTCTTCAGAGTAGAGGTGCACTGTTGGAGCGTACTTGATGACGTAGTCTGGAATCACACCAGGCGGAACCGACCAGTCCGCATTTGCTGAGGCATTGCCTTGGCTGCTGCTACTGAAACCGGCGCCCCAGGCGCGAAATAGGTTCTGAGGACTCTTGAATGACGAGGCCGCGTCAGTCAGAGAGCTGGACGCCAGCACGATGAGAACGATAGTGAGAAGCAGCCGCGGACAGCTAGGTATTCTCAAAAAGTGCACCATCGTTGCATTGCGCGGCCACGGGCTCTCAGGTACCTGTGGTTGAGGTCGCGAAGTGGTGACGAATGTGCGGATACTGGAGTAGCGGAGTTGATAACTCGAGCCCGAGACCGACTATCGGCGCTCTGTTTCCGGCGGCACTTTGGGCACGTGATCTGCCTCAAGCCACACCGCGCCCATCGCATTCGCTCGGATGCGCCCTTCCTGAGTTCAGAGATCGAGGACACGAGCAGGAGCAGGTGCATCCAAGGACACAGGTACAGTGGAAGCACTCGCGACAATGAGTCTAGTGTCGGAGGGCCAGTTGCATGATGAGCGGCTAAAGCGGGCACTGACTGCGGTCCACACAATTCGCACGCAAAGCGCGGAGGTGTTTGCGCAGCTGAGGAAGCTCCGAGAGGCAAGCGCCGCCGCTGCTGCCAGTATACCTTCGCCCGAACCAGCTTCCGTCGATGACAATGATGGTGACGATGCGAAGGCTGGAAAGGATAATGATATAAATGGAGGAGACTTGATGGCGGGCGTTGAGACCGAGGATACAGGTGACAAACTGGTAGAGGAAGTCACCCCGAAATCAAGTGATCCTGACGAGGTTGAGTTTGCAAGTTTACTGAAAGCATTAATAGCTCAAGGCGTGGCTCTACGGCAGTATAACAGAGATGTTCAGAGCGCAAGCAGAGTAGCATGGGACGCGGTAGCATCAAAACGAGTCGAGGTCGATCGGATGCAGCTGGAGCTGGAGAATATATACTACAGACAACGATTTTTGAATCAGGAAATAGCGGCTTGCGAGGAGTTTCCGTCAAGACATTTGACCGTTGAGTTTGTGCCAATGGAGAAATATTTAGCTGATAAAGCTGATGCTGAAGCAATAGCTAAAGCGGAAGAAGAGGCAAAGATGGTGGGGGTCAAAGAGGAGACAGTGGATGATGCGGGAGAACAGAAGGATACGGCATTGGCCGAGAAACAGGCGGACAATGCTGATGGCGATGGCGACACAGAGATGAAGGATGGTTTTGTCACAGAAAAGATCGGCTCAACAGAGAGTGGTCTGGTGAAAACGGCTACTCCTGCAGTTGCAGATGCAATAGCTGAGGAGACAGAAGCCGAGGAGATCGCACACAAGGAGATGGTAGCGCGATTAGAAGACGAGCGACAACGGCGGTTGACACTGCGAGGCGAGCGTGACAAGCTCGTGGAAGCTAAGCAGCAGCTTGTGTCAGAGAATCAACGGCGACAACAGGATTTACAAACCCTCGATGATCAGCTGAGAACTTTTGTTGCGTCAATAGGACCCATTGAAAAGACATTGGCAAAATATGACGTTGTGGAAGCCACACCTACGGAAGAGAGTGGAGCTGAATAAAGCCGAATAGAATGTATGATATGAATTAGTACATAGCTAGTAAAATTATGGGACCTCCCTGTAACTCAAAGACACATGCATGTAGACACGACCTACTGTAGATAGTGCGGCTCGCGTCCATATATACAAGATGCCATCTGGCATCATCAGCTTCTCCCTTTTTCTTTCTGCAGTAACTACAATAAAACAAGATGGTGCGTTAAATCTAGTCATAAATCGATGCGAAAGTATTATATATATGATCATTTTCTAATCGAGTGTGTATAGGTTCAAACTCCAACTCAAAGAATAGCGAATCAGAAATACGCGCGCCGCGAAGAGCGGCGGCATGGCAAAAACATACCAGCTTCTGGAAAGAAGCCTGAGGCGAAGCCACCGGTCTCGAAAACTTGGGTCTGTAAGTAGTCCAATGAATGCTGTACATAATAACTGAACGCCGAAATATACTGCGAGCTCTTTTGTGTTAGCCGTGATTTTAATTATTGAGTGACTATGTGCTAATGCTGTCAAAGATATTTTTGTTTTCCTGATCGCTGGAGGAGCAATTTTGGAACTTTTAAGCATCATATTTGGTAAATCATAAGTTTTTGTTGCAAAGTTATTCAGATCGACGATCAATGAAACTGTGATTAACTCAGAAGGCACAGTCATTGATACTAGGTCGAGACTGATGCGATACAGTGATGAAACAACGTATGCGAAGTTGGTAACATGAGATTGGAAGGGCCGCAAATCGGTCAAAGGACTCAGAAGAATGGATTTTTATCTGTATATTATCAAATGCAATTTCCGGCTACTTTACTCGAGTCTGAGATCGGCGAACTGCGGACTTTATTACACGATCCTGCGTAGGGGAAGGAAGCGCGAGGCGAGGCCGCTGTAGTGTTAGTGCAATTTTTACAAACTGGCTTGTCCAAGTTTCTGAGAACATAAAACTCATTCCAGAATCACGGTAGCAGAATTTCATTGCATCATACTCAGTTGAACTTGCACATGCAGTTTGATGGAAGCGATGGTTACTGTGGCTTGTTCGTTTTGACGGTAACAACTTGACCATGCGCCGCGATCATTTCTCCCACCGCCGTCTTAATCCACCACCACCATCCGCGTTTCTGTACAACGCTAATACACACTTACAAGCGATACAGCTTATAACTGTAATTCACGAAACAGTCATAAGCAGCGATAGAACTCCAAGCTCTCAGTGAGGTTACGGACGATGGTACAAACACGGCCTCCACCGTCTCCACAGCACTTCCTGCGCAAAGTGGCATCGGCTCCCGCATCGAAACCAGCGGCCCAACAAGTACGACAGCTCTCGCGAACTGCGCTTAATACAAATTATACAAGCTTTCAAATAATACATAATTATAATTCATCAACGAATATACAGTTTACTGTCGCCTCCAGGCGATATGCTTCAACGACACGCGGTCAGTTTGTACGTCACTCGTAAACCACTACTATTTTTCTGCGTAAGATCTGACATTTATTCCCAATCTCTAGGGCACCTCACAATTTTGGCCTGTAGGAAAAGTGTTTCTGTATGGATCGGGAGTATACATGCTTCTGCATTGGCTATGGTGGAAACTTGAAACTGACGAGCTCGAGGAGTCGTTACAAGGTTAGTTTTTGTATTTCCTCACCTGGCACTCCTCGTTGTGCTATGCACTTATCCTCATATTCTAATATTGAATTAGGTGAACTGTCATCACTAGAGAAGGAACTTTCGGACCTAATAGAACAGAAGAAGCAAGAACAAGCCGTTAAAGAAGAGATTGGTGCTGCATCGGGATCTTCGACAGTCGCGGCCGTCTCAACCAAACTATGGCACACATTTCAAGGACTGCGGGGCTCCAAGAAGTAAATACGAAACAACAGTATAGTTTTTAAAAATCTGTAAATATGTGATCTAATATATAACCTATCGCAAAAGCCGTTTTGCGTAGTAACGCAAACTATTATTTGAAGTTTTAGTCTAAGGCTCAAAGGCTCGCTTCGCGCTTGGAGTATTTATATCGTAGAGCCTGAAATTCACGAATATATATTATTAATTGGTTCATATCGTAGATTCTATAAACAAGTATTGGCTTGAATGAGTTTCGTTAAGCTTCAGCCGCTCTGGCTAATATGTGGTCCTTGGTGATGCAGATGTGGCTGGTGTGTCGAGCGAGTCCAGGTACGATAGTGCAGGCAGATTTAGGCTGGTCTCCGCCAACAAATTAATAGTTCTGCGTAAGTGCGTACATATCACTGACTAATTTTGTCTCTGAAGCGAATCACTGTTGGAATTTCAGCCTGCGTCTCACTGCTGTGCATGGCAGTCTACATTCTACTTCTACACTGGTTTACGAATAATGATGAATGAAATGAATAATTAATCTATTAAAT
>JAJLTX010000098.1:0-36284 GCA_030568365.1 Myxozyma kluyveri
TTTCTTCTTTGATAAATAACAAAAATTCCAAATGCTGTTGCTGAAATTGATACAACAATGAGTGCAATCACACCTGCTTTGAAATATGCTGCTCTTGTTGCTTCTTTAATTTTATCCGATTCATTATCGTTATGATTTCCTGGATTAGTGGAATTGCCACTTCCAACTGAACTATGTGGTGCTTGAACTCCTGGAAAATTATAATCTAATCCAACAAATCTATGCATCATATCTCGTGCTTGTAACGGTAAATCATAAGGAACCATATGAGATGAATTATAAATTAAAACGTATGTTAAATTTCTTGCTTCTTGATAATAACCAGCTAATTCATTATCAAAAACCCAGTCTTCACGAGCAGCCCAAGGACCGCCACCAGAAGATTCTTGAAATCCAACAGCACCATTCCATTCTAAGTTACCAATCAAATCTTCATTTCCAACATGATTACAAATCATATCTTGATCTCCATTAAACATTAGAATTGGAATCTGTTCAAGCAATCCAGGTAATAATTCAACAGATGGTTTCGATGTTTCGGTTCTAAACGCTCTTGAAACAGCTCCTGAACATTCTCTCCATCCTGTCTTCTTCTTATCTGATACATGTAAAGCTTTTGTGACTTGCTCAGTTCTAAGATATGGAGTAACGAATTCTAAATCTTCAGGCCAGTTTAAACCGCAACTTGGGAATGAATCGTATTTTCTCAAATCGTACATATTCCTGCATGACTTGTCGCCCTTTGATTCATCTTTTGTAACATCCAAAATAACATCAAGAATATCTTCACAAGAATCAATACTAATATGAATTCCCATTTTTTCAATATCAGATTTACATTTATTAATTTGTAATTCAACGGTTCTTGACTGTGGAGTTCCTTCAATTAAAAGTCCATTTTGAAGTGCATATGGATAATATGAAAAATATTGTCGAAGTGGATCAATCCATCCATTTCCCATCATGATACCTTTTAAATTGTAATGAATTGCGGAAGTTGAATTTCTATTGCGTTTGAGAATTGCTTCAGCAATGTAGGGAATATATGTACCTGCAAATGATTCACCGGCAATATATAAATCGTCAGCTAGATACTGAGGAAAGATTGCTGAAAATTTATCCAAGAATACGAGGAAATCGTTTGACATTTCATCAAGCTCATGTAAATAGCTATCAGTATCAGCAAAACTGAAACCTGTACCGATAGGATTATCGACGTATAAAACATTTGCATATTGACTCCATGATCCTTCATTCGGATACAATTTACCACCTTCACCAACTCGAAATGGGCCAACTTCCATCATTGCTCCATCCATTGATGAACATCCGGGTCCTCCATTTAACCAGATAATCGTCCGTCGTTTGTCTGCAATATGGTCATTCTCGACTAACCAGAAGAACAGGTTTCCATTATGTTCCGGCTCAACCTCGATATGTCTGCATCATGAAATCAGTCAGTCAGCATGCCTCAAATCACATCACCACTTAACACGATACCAGTACATACCCAGCATACATGCGCGGTAGCACCATATCATCCGGCATGCCCGGTAAGGACGAGACATAGTAATCAGCAGCAGACCCATCAGCGAAGATTGGGATGGCCAAGAAGGATATTATTGACAGAGCAAGAAGTCCAGTAAGGAGCGCTAAACTCCTGGATTTGCTGCGAATGCAGCCTCCTGCGTAACGCATGATCTTGCGGAAAGTTGCTGCTGGAGTGTACACTGTGTTTGACGAAGTGAATAGAGTCGTGCAAGTTGCAATTCAGTGTTGCTTGGAGTTGTGAGTAGAAAGAGACGCAGTGTGATGGACGGTGAAGTCGCGAATATGACAAGAACTAAGGAAGGTGACGTTTTGGCTGCGCACTGATATTCTGACTGCGGCGGCGCCCTTGCTTCGCTTTATACTTGCAGCGACCACTGCCAAAGCACAGTGCGATATCTACGATATCGGCCCCGGCACTCTGCTCCCTCGGCCTGCCTAAACCGACCACCAGCGACGCCCCACAAACAGCCCAGAAGCCTCTGGTCCGCCGCCGGAACCGAGTCGCGCGCCCAACCCAGTGAGCCCACGCGAGCAAGGGTCCTCCAACGCGACGCTGTTGCGGTTAGCGTTGGCCACCACCCTGTGGCGAGAACTCTATCCGCGTTTGACTTTCGCCCGTTCCGAGCCCTGCGCGGCTTAGCTCTGCTGGTTCCGGCTTAAGTGCCTCCCTACTCGGGAAACCAACGCTTTTTTATCACACTTCTTCTACTTTCACCCACTTTATACCACTTCCCCACTGCTTGCAGCTACTTTCAGCTGATATTTCAGGTGCATCTGTTGAAGATGGGCCGATGCGAATAAGGCCGCCTTCGGTCAGACCGAATCTGGAGTGAACCTGAACGTGAACGGAAAGCTGTTACTGTACTGTTTCAAGATCCACTAGCAGAACTGCAAGTCGTGAAGCTCACCAGCCAGCTACAATCCATTGGCTGTACTAACTAGTCCATGAAGCTCATACAAAGTATTCGTATATTAGCATACAGTTCCATTTCACTTCATTCTGCTCGACCATCGACCAATTTCAAAGCTAAACCAATTAAGCAACCTAATTGAATCTGATGTAAAAATCATGCACTGATCCACAACGTTCACGCTAGTCTAACCAAGCCATCTTCCTCTCGATCGCTTGCACTTATAGTTCTGTATTCACGCGGTACTGCCTCGCTGCTTTAAGAGAGTGGATATTATAACGATCATGGCCTCTGCGTGAACTTACCACTCTTCAAATCTACGGGCATCTACTTCATCACAACTCATCCATAATCGGAAAATCAAATGGTCAGCAGATTAAACACGGTCCACTCTTTAGTATAATCTCTCAAATATATTCTCCGCTTTCGGATGCATATGAAATAGAGTGTAGAATCAAACTAATGAACAATCGAAGATGGTTAGTATTAGATTTTACTAAATCTACTATTGAAAACTTACGTATCTCTGACTACTATACACTAAAAAAAACCATGGAATGATTTTTTATTGGTAATGACAGCTAAATAACTTGACAGGTTACGCGAGCTAAGTTTTTAAACTAGTTTACAGTAGTTCGAACTGACTTAATTATGTAAGCTGTAAGCTTAAGATTATAAAATACAATATATCCAATATTACTTGTCTTATATACTGTCTTGTTGATATAACATACATATCCTTTCCAAATTATCAAAACATAATGTACTCAGCCAACTAACCAACCGATCAACCAAAACTGTAATCGTGATACATACACACAACCAACCCATCAAATCATCGTCTCAACTTATCATCCTATAACTTCAAATCAAACTCTTAATCTACCAGCATCAGGGAAGAAAAATTCTCTACCATAAATACCAGCGTTACCAATGGCAAATAAACTTAACATTGCAGGCCATGGTTTGATTTGTCTTAATGCTCTTTTGCCATTTGACATTATATATAAAATACTCCATGCTGAGGCGAATCCTGCTCCGTTTATTACATCGTGGTCGTAGATTATATAACCTATTAAAAACAATATTAATGATTGCTATTCTGTGAATATTAGATGGTGATCGCGTGACGTACCTCCTGCTCCAACTAATGCACTGAATCCAACACAACTTAATGGTCTTGGAATATATCCAGGGATCTTATTTGCTCTAGGTAACGTAGCAAGTACTGTACCGTATTAGCATCAACACCCAAATTAATTAAAGAAATATATGTATAGATAAAACTTCAAAATTAACATACAACTAGCAGAAAAAGCCCAAGCAGGATACGGCGTAACAGCTAATCTAGAGAAATTCTCACTCCAGGTTGATTTATCAACTATTAAATCACCTAGATCGGCTGCACTTGATTTGTTTGGAGATGGTGGAACTGGTGGTCCTGGTTGACTTGGATCAATTGGTGACGAAGGAGATGACATTTTGAATTGTTGATGATGATGCTGATGATGTTGTTGATGATGATTGCGATGGTTGGCGGAAGATGGGTTATACTGAATTATATACTGTAAGTGTTATCGAGCAGACAAAGCGGGGAGATCGACGCGGCGCCACACCGTCATCGCGCATTATCATTGACTACGGCGGCCTGTGTTCTTCAGTTGATCTTGCATCCAATATCATAATTAATACATTATATATACACAACTCAACTCCTGACACCTCATAATTATACACTAAGCATACAATTCACCATTTCTAGCATTATCTCTTAATTCCAATTCACTTCTCACACCATTCTCATTCCTCGATTCTCTTTCTTCTTCTAATCTTTTCTCTTCATCTTCTAAAAATCCTTCAATATCAGGCGGTGAAATTTGCATTTGAACACTCGGAGCTCCTTTTAAATATCTTAATTGTTCTAAAACTCTTGTTTTAACATTATCTAAATATTTTCTTGTATTCCGATTATCAACTTTGCCTGCAAGATTTGGATGAAGACTATAATCTGGTCCAAAATAATTTAAAAATGGAATCGTTGATGGTAATTTTGAATCCAATTCAACATTCAATAAAACTGAAGTTTCATATGCCCATGCTCTTGATACATTTCTTGGTGTATATCCTCCTCCACCAACAACCATCATTGGTAATCCGAAAGATTTAACAAATTTGACACAATCTCCATGTGCTCTAATATTAAGATTAAAACATCCTAATCTATCTGATCCTAATGAATCGGTTCCACATTGTAATACAATTGCTGATGGCTGATATGTTTCAATAGTTGGTCTAACTATACTTTGAAATAATTCAACATATGATAAATCATCAATTCCATCTCTTAATGGTACATTAAGCGAATAATGTGTTCCAATTCCTGTACCGATTTCTTCATAGTTACCTGTACCAGGAAAAAACTCTCCATTATATTTGTGAAATGATAATGTCATTACTCTATCAGTTGAATAAAAAGCTTCTTGAACTCCATCTCCATGGTGAAGATCAATATCAATATATAAAACTCTTGGATGATATCTTAATAAATTTAAAATTCCCAAAACAATATCATTAACATAACAAAATCCAGACGCTTCAAATTTTCTTGCATGATGTAAACCACCTGACCAATTTATTGCAATATCAGATTGACCTGATATTAATTTCCTTGAAGCATCCAATGAAGCACCTGAATAAATTGAACAATAGTCATAAATTCCATCAAAAATAGGACAATCTTCACCACCGATATTAAATTTTGACCAAACAGACTCAAACGTTTGTTTATTTTCAGGTGTAACCCTCTGTAAAAATTCAATATAATCTTGAGAATGAAATTGTAAAATTTCTTCTTCAGTTGCTCGCCTTGTTTTATAGAAATTCATTCGTTCATGTAATCCATATCCAAGTACAAGATGATCTGTTAACATTAATCGAAATGGTTTCATTGGATGATGTGTTCCCTTTTAAAATTATTAGTACAGTACTATTAATTACTAATATGATGTGGCGATAGCTGTACATACAAAATGATACCGACTAACATCTTCATTATTATGATAAGAGACCTAAATAATTAGCTAATATGTAACTAGAGCATACTAAATGTAAGTTTAAAATACCTTTAAATTCCCATTATTAGAATTATATGGCATATATGCAGGTGTATTTCTCACAGTCTTTGTATCAACAGAGAATGTTGGCATATCGCCTTCCTGCCTCCATGTCTTTACCACCATAACCACAACTTATTACAATGTCGTAATGTTCTAATATATATACTGTTTATTGTTTTTAGTCCATCTAACTATGGATTCTCACGCATTTATTATCAGTTATTCATGATATGTAATGTGCATGTATTTATTTGGTGACTCCGATGAAGCACCGAAATCTGTAAACTTTATTTCTATATCCGGCAATCGTCTCACTAACCAGCCAACTTACACTATCCATGGCCTACAACAATGCAAGTCACTATTAAATATCTACATTAATCAACTTAGATAGCCATCACAAATACACCAATGAATAAATAGCCGCAATTAGAGCC
Source organism: Myxozyma kluyveri (assembly GCA_030568365.1). Taxonomy (NCBI): domain Eukaryota; kingdom Fungi; phylum Ascomycota; class Lipomycetes; order Lipomycetales; family Lipomycetaceae; genus Myxozyma; species Myxozyma kluyveri. Next base: position 6,016 of record JAJLTX010000098.1, read on the forward strand.
ATTTGACAGTACGGTCAGAGGAATCTCGCCAAGCTTCTATATAAGTCTTACCAGTCTCATAAAACGGGGTCTGTACCGACGGCTCTCCGATGGGACCGCAGTTGGCGGTTATTCTTGCCTCGGTAATTGAAGTCGGAGAATTAAATATGCGGAGCAGTTTACACCGCTTTTATGTGAATGATTTATTGTAAAACTCAATTGCGAAAGTGGCTAAAGTAAAGTACCTGAGTCGCTGTGTATTTTAAATGTAATAACGCGTGTATTTCTCCAAATAAACAAGCAGCGCTCGTCGCCAAAAGCGCCTGAAGCCTGACGTCAGACGAGTCACGTGCGTGGCGTTTTCGGTACGCACGTGCAGAGCCTTATTTCTTTGCGCACCAGAACAAGAAAGTGTCACTATCCGTGCAGCACGGTCACTGTTTTGGCGCACATAGCACCACGGTGGCGCACGGCCTGAGCTGCTCAGCGCTTTCACTGAATCGCTTCAGTATTCTTAAAAATCTTAAGTTGCTTTCGCCGCTGCGGAGTCAACCTTGCAGGTTTTTCTGTCCCGGGGAAGTATAAATAGCGCCGTCTGTTCTTTACGATTCTTGTCTGTGGGCATTTCTATCACACTTAGACTTATACAACAAGTGCGTCTAGAGTATAGATCATAGATCATAGATCATATCATAGATCATATCATAGATCAGATCACTAGATCAAGTCATTAGATCAAATCATATTATAAACAGATCAATCGTCATGTCTGGGGGTACGTCTTCTTTGTCTACGGTTTTTTTTTTTTTTTTTTTTTTTTCATTATTAGGTGCTAATTAGTCTAGGCGTTCAATACAGCTTTCACAAGAACAAGGTCGTCGAGATCATCAGCTGTCCTTTTGCAGGTTCGTTATTGCTTCTCTACATTTGTATTACAGTAGCGCGTGACATGTTTACTAATTGATATATCTATATATATAGGAGGACAAGGTCGTGGTGGTGTTGAACTTGGACCTGCTCACGTGCTTGAGCATGGTCTCGAAGAACAACTTAAAGCATTAGATTGGACGGTAACGGCAGGACACCTTCTTGAATTTCCTGAACCTGCTGAAGATCCAGATGAAGGACGTTTGAAAAGACCACGATATGTTGGAGAATCAACCAAGCGCGTCGCAAAAACAGTTTCGAATGCACTACGTGCAGGTGCATTTCCATTAACTATTGGTGGAGATCATTCACTCGCTATCGGAACTGTCAGTGGTGTTTTAGATGTTCATCCTGATGCCTGTTTAGTTTGGATTGATGCGCATGCTGATATCAATACTCCTCTTTCAACTCCATCTGGTAACATTCATGGCTGTCCTATTTCTTTCTTGGTTGGATTAGCTGATCCGTGTCCACCTCAGTTCTCATGGGTTAAACCATTACTCAAGATGCATAAACTTGCATATATTGGATTGCGGGATCTTGACGAAGCAGAAAAGGCAACTCTCAAGGAGCATAGTATTGCAGCATATTCAATGCATCATGTTGATAAATATGGAATTGGAAGAGTTGTTGAAATGGCACTTGAAAGAATTAATCCAGGGCATTTACTGCCAGTTTATTTATCATTTGATATCGATGCATTAGATCCTGAGCATGCACCCGCAACAGGAACACCTGTTCGTGGTGGTTTAACATTACGTGAAGGAAACTATATCTGTGAATCAATTGCTGAAACTGGATCTTTAGTTGGAATGGAAATTATGGAATGTAATCCTGTGTTGGGTGCAGATCAAAGATCGATTACAACTACAATCTCGGCAGCATGCAGTCTCGTACGATGTGCAATGGGAGAAACGTTGCTCTAGATCTGCGGTACCCAATCTACAATAAATTGCGGGGATTGGTTGGGAGTGTTTGATGAGTGTATAAGTGTATTCTATATGGTTCGATATTAATTACGATAAGATAACATGATTTCTTCTGTGTTTTGCTGTTCTACATGTTCTGTTTTATAGTTTATTTGTTTAATCTGCGTACAGTACATGTCCAAGTCAGCTCCTTTACTTGGCTGGTTTCAAAGTGGAGCCAGTGGCAGAAATACCTCCGACGAACGTGCGACCGTGCTTTTGCTGTACGGTATACAAACGAACAGTTATGTATACAGCCGTACTTAATAATAAATAATGACCGGGCCACATGACGTTCGCTTCGAGGCGTTTGAGAGTGTAAACGGAGAGGGCGATTATCGCGATATACGTTCAGGTCACACGGCCACCCTTGCCACACCTATATTATATAGTGGTATGATGTGAAGGACTGTATATTATTAAGTCCTCCCCACACTAACAAAGCGTAATAAAGGTGTTTACGGGGCGTTTGAGAGTGGCCCGATGACGTCGCCGCTGCGCCGAGGCGAACCCAGAAGCGACGATAACGTTCGATCCCGCACTAGCGGCTGAGGCCTTATCGTCGGCCGTCTATATAAACACCCCGGGGGCGCCCCTGGTTCCCCGCCTGCTTCTTATCAGTATCAACACTCTCCTCGACGCTTTCAGCAGATTCACTCAAATCCGTCCAACTCAATTACTACACAATGGCCGCTTCTACTATGACTTTTGTTAACTACGCCGGTGAGGGCTGCACTTGCCCTTCTGGCTGCTCTTGCACTGACAAGTGCACCTGTGGATCAAAGAGATCCCCAGTTAACATGGCTGGTGGATGTGGATGTGGCGAGTCTTGTGCTTGCGGAACTTGCACTTGCGGAAGCAAGGTATGTTGTTACCTACAATGATTCAAAGGATTTAAAGTGGAATTGTTGCTAATTTGTTCTAGTAAATGCATCGCTTGATCCCCGATCTTGCTCTCGATCTTGGTCATTGACTTCTCAAATTCATTGACAACTCATCATGTTTCATATATCCATTCTCACATTTATATTCACATGTTCTCATGTTCACAATTTAAATAAATTTAAATAAACTACAGTATTTTTCTTCATTCAAATTCAATTGTAATTGTAGACCATAATCAAAACTAAACTGTAAACAAATGTATAATATAAACACTTTCCATCGAACTCATCACACTCTTTCACTCACTCACTCACTCACTCACTCACTCACTCACTCACTCACTCACTCACTCGCATACTTTAAGCCTTAACTGTAGTTTCCTCAGCAGCAGTAGCGGCAGTAGCAGCAGCTTTCTCCGCAGCTTTCTTAGCTTTCTTTTCATCTTTCTTTCTCTTCTTTTCTTCTTTCTTTTTCTTCTCTTCCTCATCTTCAACTTTACTTCCACCAAATTGATTTCTCCAAATTTCTTCCTTCTTCTCATCAATTCTACTAAACAAATACTCTGCCTTTCCAATCTCATGCCCACCTTTCAATTCAATTGAAAATTCATCTGGAATTTTACGTAACGGTGCTTTAAGTTGTCTGATAATTCCATCTGAAGTACTAGGTAAATAAGGATAACAAATTGCTGAGATGCAGTAAACTAAATTCAAACCGACTCCAACGACAGCATTTGAAACTTTAGGTGAATCAGCTAATAAAGCGTTTGATAATTTATTTTCTTGTAAGAATAAATTACCTCTTCCAGATAATTGAAGTACAATTTCAAGACCTGATCGTAAATGAACTGCTGTTAATTGTTCATTATAATTCTTAATGATTGAATTGACACTTGATTTAAATTCTTCATATCCAGGTAAATCGTCTGTTGAAAATTCAGGAATAACACTATCATATTTGGCATTAACAAATTTAACAATTCTGTTAACAAAATTTCCAAGATTTGCTAATAATTCACTATTATTTCTAAAGATAAATTCTCTCCATGAAAACATTGTATCTGCTGTTTCGGGTCGTGCCATTAATAAATAATATCGCCATACATCAGCTGGAATTCCAGTTTCTTCGGCATTATTTCCAAAAACTCCAATGTTGCGTGATTTAGAAAATTTACCGCCTTCGTACTGTAAATACTCGGTGGTTGATAATTGATGTAATTTAACCCATGGTTTGCGCGTTCCAATTTCTGATGATGGAAATACAACTGTATGAAATGGAACATTATCCTTACCCATGAATTGATATAATTTAACCTTCTCAGGTTGATTCCACCATTGACGCCATTCTTTAGTATATGTAGCAGTAATACTAACATAACCAATACAAGCATCAAACCAAACATACATAACTTTATCTTTAAACTTTTCCAAAGGAACAGGAACACCCCATTTTAAATCACGAGTAATACAACGAGGATGTAAACCTTCTTTAATCCAAGATTCAGTAATCATACGACCATTTCTTGACCATTGAGCTTCTTCTGATGTCTTTTGAAACCATTCAACTAATTCTGGTTGTAATTTATCTAATGATAAAAATACGTGTCGTGACTCTCGAGGAACTGGTCTTGATCCATCAACTTTACAACGAGGATTAATAAGTTCAAATGGATTTAATAATGTACCACATGAATCACATTGATCACCTCTTGCATCATCATATTTACATTTTGGACAAGTTCCTTCAACAAATCTATCAGCAAGAAATCCTTGATGCTTTTCACAAAACAATTGTGTCATTGACTGTTCTTCCAAAAATCCATTTTCATTTAAATCCAAGAAAATCTCTTGTGCAATCTCAGTTTGTTCTGGCGTAGTAGTTCTACCAAATTTATCAAATTTAATATTAAACCAATCATAGACTGCCTTATGAACAACATGATATTTATCACAAAGTTCTTTAGGAGTAACGCCTTCTTCCAAAGCTTTAGTTTCTGTCGCCGTACCATATTCATCTGTTCCGCAAATAAATAATGTATTTTTACCTCGTGCTTTACTATATCTTGAAAATACGTCTGCACTAAGTACACTTCCAATAATATTACCTAAATGTGGTACATTATTAACATATGGAAGTGCTGAAGTAATCAAAATGTTATCTTCTCCATCTTTAGGTAATCTATCACACTTATTAATACTGATTCACTCTAATAAACGATAAATCAAGGCGGTCGATCTTACATTTCAGAAACATCAGGATTAAAAATAATCTCAGGGGAGATTTTAAGCTCCAAAAGTTTTTCCGTAATTCCTTCCTATATGGATATATATTAGATCTAATCACATCCATATTCATTTCAAATTAGTGAATACTTACAGTAGCCATGATCTTCACTTTCGCTTATGTCTCAATTCAATCCAAATCGATATATAAATAGCTTATAAATTATTAAATAACTTGAATGGTGTTGAACCTTTCTTGGATTATTCAATTCAATAAGTATATATATTCGCTCCGCATGAATAATCCTTAGATCACCAGGTCAGTTTCAGTCCTTGTTCTCTGACATGACTTTTAATTGACTCTTGCAATTTTCTACAGTGAACGAATTGCACGTGATTTAAGTCACGTGAATATTTTTAAGCAATTGAACTGATCCTATAAATTGAAATGATTTTATAATAATTTATTATATTCAGAACAAACAATTGATTTATTTAAGAAAAGAGTAGAATAAATGGATGGAGATAACTCAGATTTATTTGATTCTCTTTTAACTTTAGAATCAGAGTACGTATTCACGTTCAAATTCATTTTCTTTCTCACTTTTAAATCTCATTAACATTTGTCTATTATTATTTAGTTTTTATAATGAAGGATATAAAGAAGGATTAGTAGATGGAGAAAAAATTGGATTTAGTGAAGGTTGTCAAGTTGGTTTACATACAGGATATCAAAGATTTCTATCAGTTGGGATTATTAAAGGAAGATGTGAAGTTTGGTCTAAATTAAATGAAAAAGGAAGTTCAAGTATAAGTGCAAGTGCAGGTGCGAGTGAAAAGGTCAGTGAAAAAGAAATTGGAATTGGTGAAGATGAAATAAATGGAGTTATACCATTACGAAATAAATCTGAAAATGGGAAATCAAGACAACTTAAACAGCTTAAAACTTTAGAAGAAATGATTTCGAAAATACCGATAGATAATACAGAAGAATCATTAAATGAATTTGATATAATAATGAGAAGAGCAAAAGCAAGAGTTAAAGTAATTTCAAGTATTTTACATGATTCAAATTCAATAATTTATGAAAATGAAAATATTGAAGGTATGGCTGATGAAAATAGAGAAATTATTGAAGACGTTGGTAGGAATTTTGAAAATGGTATTGGTAGAGGAAGTAATACTACGGCTACTACAACTGAAAATACAAACGAATCAGAAATTGAGATAATGTAATCGACTTAGTGTATATATTATTATGGTTGAATATCAACACTATCAGCTAATCTACCATTCACAATTCTTCCATGAGAAATTCCAAGACTGCCAGTCATCCATTCCGGGATTCTTTTTTCATCAACAAATCCTTTTTGAGCAAGTTTATGAAGACCGGAATGAACATGTGCGCCAAGTACTATTATATTAACCTTTGGAGTAAATGAAATTTCTTCACTTTCAAATTCTTGCTCAATTGTAAAATTAAGCCTAGCAATATTTGATCTTCCTTCAACTGAATTTGGTCGTATATCATTCTCTGGTCGTGGTAATTCAACTCCATCATCTTGATATATTGGACGTGGTCTATACGCACCAAATGCTTCATCAATAATTTCAATTCGTTTATTTTCCTCAATTTCTTTACCATCAGCCTCATTTCCAATAGATATTTCATCAGCTTTTCGTTTATTTATAATTGATTCAGATGACTCTAGTGGTGATGGATCAAATCTATCTTCTGCGAATTTAGACCATCCTCCTTGTGCATTTGAATGCCTCGAATCTAATCTCATTTCAACTAATGTATATAATGAATTTGTTGTTAAATTTGTTGATTCTTTTCGAACTTTGAGCTGTGGTGTTGCTATACATTCCAAGATGACCTGGAACTTAATTAATAACCTATAATTTTGTATATATAATGTAATATAAATAATGTACATACATCTTCAATAAATTTTCCAAAAGGTTTATAAAATTGTGTATGAAAAATATGATGAGGTTCAGAAGGAAATGCGACAAAGAATACTTTCCGTTTTAAACTTAATCCAATATTCATTAAGTAATTTTGAATTCCACCTTTATTAACTCTTCGTGATTGTATATCATGAAGTTGAATTCGAGTGATTAATAATGGTAATTCTGGATGTTTTTCAACATGTATGTGCTATTATTATTGTTAATACTGCGTAGAACTTTAGTGAAGAGAAATAAAACATACATTAGGAACAAATGCATTTAATTTTTGATTCAATGATTTCGCAAAAGATTGTGCATGAGTTGACGGTAATCCTAATGAAATTAGTTCGAAATCTCTTAATAATAAAAATTGAATTACATACGTTGACTAACTTCTTGCTCATTCTTAATATTACTAAGTGCATTATCTGTAACTCTTATTCTTGATGCGATCCATTTAAATCCTTTTGGATCAGAAAATATATCTATATTGATTATCAGCATTCTGAAGCCTGTTAACTGACGATGAACCGCTTACAATGTAACTCAAGATCAGCTACTTGTTTCATATTAAATCCCAAATACTACTTCATATTAGCCAACAACAATAACATCAATAAAAAAGAAAAGGAAAACAAACCCAATCATGAAGTGTTATCCTAGTAACTATTTTATTTCTTAAAGATTTCTCCCATTCATAATTCAGTTGATAAGTATCTCTCATACTGGTATAGAACATCGTAGCATCAGTAATATAGCTACTAATAATTTCACTTTCTTCTTCTTGTTCTTCTCTTGTTAAATTCTTATCAGGTAATGTTAATTCATGTGGTAAACATAATTCAATATAATCAGTTAACCATGAAACCGCTAAATCACATAATATATCAACAGGTAGTCTTTGAAGATATGATCGATGTGAATATCGTGGGAACATAAATGAATCATCTTGTATATTTGCCATATTGATCGCTTCGTTTATTGGATTTGAAAATGATTAATTGTTGATTTGTAGACGCGACGGTGTAATTAACCGTGTTTACGTCACGTGCCGCACACGATTTGCGGCAGCGTGTGTCAAAATGGAATACTACAATTAACTCTATCCTGCGTTCAGACTTCTGCAAGCTATTCTGGTCTGTATATATAAGAACCTCTAAATACCCTCTTCGATCTCAAATCTTAAATACTATCATGGGCACCTTTCGGGACCATCGATCAACACCAACTCCAAGTCACAACAAAATGTTTGAAAAAGAGAGAATCAACTTACACAGATGACTTCATGTGCTATATACATTGCTTTGATCCTGATTTGATCTCAAATTTCTAAGCAATGTATCGTGCAGAACTGCCTGTAACCACGTGTTTTACTGGCTTCGATCACAAACATGTGGCCACCAATGCATGCCAGAGCAGAAGTCACGTACAAGGTGGCTTGCAGAGTGATTTCATGCAAGCCCAGAAGGGTGGCAGAGGTGGTCCGAACAAGGTATGTAGCTGCAATCTCCAAAGCATGGAAGTTTTCAATTTATAACTTGAGGCCGAAATACAATAGCAATGGCCAATAGAACTTTCATCTTCCAGATGAGAGTCAAGAGTCTTGTCCCTGGCGAGCGGGACCTTGTCATCAGAAAGTGTCGCATGGCGTGGGTCTCAACCCGAGCAGGTACAGTATGCTCACACTTTAATTCTCTGTTACTGGAATAAATACAAACTTAAACTAGGGCCAGAATTCCTCAAATCGAGGACCGTCTGCGCGCTCTATATGACAAGGACCGACCCGTGCAGCCAGTTCTAGAGGTAGGTATCCAAAATACAGATTCGACCTGCACAGATTTTACAATTTGGTGTTTATTTGGTTTGTTATGTTTATCCATAAATGCTGCTACTGTATTATATATCGGGCATGATTCAGGCGAATAATATGGGGGACAGTGTTCACATAGTTAAAAATGTTTGCCTTATTGCTACCATTTTAAATATATATACAAATATTATTCATTTATTGTAAAAACTCCAAAAATAATGCCACTTAGTATTTCCATTTGGGAATACACGTAAATCTATATACAATGATAATTTTATGAACAAGTGTAAATATAAATGCACAACCTTTTATCGTTATCATACTCCAAGCAAACGTTTCACATATTACATTATTTAAATTAATTAATTGGAAAATTAACAACCATTTTCTTGTCTGTCTGCATTATTGTATGAGGGTCTAGATTGTTGTTGTGGACGTGACTGTTGAGGATCTGGACGACTTTGAGATCGTTGTTGTTGTGGTTGCTGAATTGGTTGAGGCCGGTACTGCTGTGCTTGTTGTGGCCTTTGTTGTTGTGGCCTCTGTTGTTGTGGTGGAGGCCGTTGCGGTTGTTGTGACTGTTGGCGCTGTGGTTGCTGTGGTTGCAGTCGTTGTGATTGTGAATGTTGTGGCCTTGAAGGATTTGATTGTGAGTGTTGTGGCCTTGGAGGATTTGATTGCGAAGATCTTTGCGGATTCGAATGTTGAGGTTTTTGTAGATTTGATTTTTGTACAGTTGCATTTCCATTTGCTTTTTGAGGATTAATAAGTGCCATAGCAGAAGGATGAGAATAAGTATTATTTGAAGAATTTTGTCTTTGCTGTTGAGGTTTTTCAATCCTCTTAGAATCTCCATTTTGATTTGCAGAACTACCACCATTTTGATTTGCAGTACTGCCATTTTGTCTCGAACCATTGCCATCACTTTTAGTATTAGCAAGTAAATTAATAAATGCTCTCGGATCATAACTTGTAACTAAACCTCTTTCCTTTGCATTGTCATATAATTTACCCCAAACATTATTTAATTTCAAACTATCAGCATTACCAATAATCCAAAGAGAAGATCTAGCTCTAGTTAAAGCAACATTCATTCTCCTAACATCCGCTAAAAATCCAACTCCACTACCAGTTGTATGAGCTCTAACACAAGATAAAATAATAATTTCTTTTTCTTGTCCTTGATATCCATCAATTGTATTAAAATCAATTCCATTAACTCCACTTTGTCCAAGTGAACTTAAAAATGCTCTTTTAAGTTCTCTTAATTGTTCTTTATATGGTGTAACAATTCCAATCTTACCATCAAAATCAATATCTGGAAATTTATTTGTTAATTGTTTGTACAATGTTAACGCACAATTTGCTTCTGCTTTATTATAATAAGAATGAGTAACTGATTGTTGTTCCTTTGATTTAACGTTAAAAAATCGATATGGCCCAAATACTTCTGAAATTGAATGCCAGACAGCTTTTGTTCTTTCAGCCATTCCATCCCCATCAATCAATTTTGATTGATAAAACTGTGCACTTGGGAATTGTGATATATGCGGATGCATTCTATATTGAATACTTAATAAATGCACAGAATTTGGATAATTTTTTTGCATTCTAACGAATAAACTTTGCTCATATTGAAATCTCGATGCAGTTTGTGATAAAACTGTTGGCGGTAATTGATTTGGATCTCCAACCATTGCACATCTTGTACATCCATATTTCAATGGAATTAATGCTGATAATTCAACTGATTGAGCCGCTTCATCAATAATAACTGTATCAAAAGTCATTGACATTGACACCAAAATTTCATGAGCAGCACCTGATAATGTAGCACATAAAACTTCAGCATTTGTTAAAATTCTACTCTGAATACTTCGACGTTCAATTTCACTTGTTCTAACTGCAACTTTATGACGATCACGTTCTTCATCCAGTTTTTGTCCCAGAATTGATTTTTGATTTTGTAATTTATCTCGCTGCGTTCTTAATTTATCTCTTTCAGCTGAATCTTCTGTTTCTGAAATCTTTTGATCAATTTCTGATCTTTCTTTAAGAACTGTATTTAATTCTTCTCTTAACGTTAATCTATTTTGACTTCCACCTGATCCTTTTTTAGCGTTTGCTTGTTCAAATTTAGCTAATTCTGCTTCAACCAATTCTTCCAGTGTTAAATCTCTAACTGCTGCACTAATAGCATCACTTCTTCCCAATCTAACAACTTTAGGATTAAATTTTTGACCTGCAGAATTGAATATACCAGACTTTAATCGAAGTACAATTTCATCAACTGCTGCATTACTTGGTGCACAGACTAATATTCTTTTAGGTTCAACAATTGGTGCATTTTGTGCCGGCCTTTGTTGTCCTGGAATCTGAATCGCAACTCCTTTGGTTTTTGTCGTACTTAATGTGGCTCCAACAATACCCAAAATTGTCTTGGTTTTTCCAGTACCAGGCGGACTATTTCAATTAATTAGTACAAACATAATTATCAAATAATTCATAAGACGTACCCTTGAATCAAAGTAAATCCAGTATTTTCCATGGCAGCAATAATAGCACCAGCCTGAGGAGCGTTAACATCATATGTTGTTTGTGTTTTCCGAATCTTTGCAGCATCAGCTCTAACTGAATTAGCTGGTCGAGCTTGTAAAATTTGATTATTAAGTTCATAAAATGGTAATGCTTTAAGTGATGCATATTCACGTTCGATGGTCGTCATACTAAAATGGAAAAAAATTATGTAAGCACTATGTCATAGCCACTGCAAAAAATGAAAAATCTTACCTAATCACTCTCAGACAGTTCAAAACCATTCGAGGAAGTAAATTTCTTGCCATATCAATATTTGGTAAACAACGTAAAATCATATCCGTCATTTCAGAGCTTGGTGCTCGTTTAATTTCTTTAACTTTAGCCATGCAATGAGGGTATTTTTTATCAGGCATCCTAGCGCGTTGATGAATAAGATCAATATCATTTTGTTCTTCTGGTATGAATGTTAAAACCAACAAATCCATATCACCAAGTTTTAAATTTTGAAGAACTTTAGTCTCAATTCCAACATGAAGCTCAATATAATCATCACATGCTGCTCGATTTGTAACCGCAAGTCGAAATGGTTTGTCTTGTTTTTCTTCTTTCGATTTTAAAATACTTTGAGCACATTCAAGCATCAATAAAGGTTCAAAAACCTGAACATACTCTTCTGTTGACGAAAATTTACTAGGAACCGCTTTATATTTTGTCATATCTTGACCAATTTCGTCTGAAGGTAATTCCTCATCACTATGATAATTCCATCTTAAAATACGGTGATAAAATGGATCAAGATTGACTCTAAGACGTGCTCTCATATTTCGTTCTGCGCGCTGTTTTTCACTCAATGCAGATGCCGCACTACTTGGTGGTCTTTGTCTTGCATATGATGAAACACGCAATGGAGCTGGTGGTAATGCAGTTGCAGTATTTGTCTTTGCGACTGAACGATTTTCCTTCTTCGCCAATGTAAATAAGGCATCAACGTCACTATCACTATCATCTCCAGATGAGCTATCATCAGTATTTGACACAACTGAACTAGTAGCAGAAGATTTCCCACTATCAACAGCAGCTGTTCTTGAAAGTGGGGCAGCGCCAACAGTTTCAGTAACACGGAAACCAGCAGGTCTTGGCGGATGAATAACTTCTGGTTCTGGTTTCTTTAATCGTTGAAGATCTGCCGTTCGTCTTTGTTCAAGTAAATTCTGTCTAGCAGCATTAACACGTTGACCAGTCATTGCTTTAGCTTCTTCTTCTGCAAGAGCTTTATTATATACTTTATCAATTCGCTTCTTAACTTCTGCCTTAACAGAGTCAGATCTAACTGATTCCAGACGTAATGACGGTGGAAGAACTTGAGGACCTCTCTCAACCCATGTATCCAGCACAGAAGCTTTACGTTTAGTAGGAACCTCACTCTTAATTTCATCTTCATCATCAAGTGCAAGTTTAATAACTGGTAGTATTTTTTCACTTGAATCAGGTTCTTCGATCTTAAATGACGCATCAAATTCAGCTGCAGCATCCATAATATCTTGACATTGATCTTCAGTTAAATAGCTATGTGTTCTACTTTTATGATGAGTTGTGGTAAATAATTTTTTTAAAATATCCATTGGAACTTCTAGCTCAGCTTGCTTCATTCTGGTTAAAAATCCACAAATTAATCGAACACTAACTCGAAGTAATTGAACATCTGAAAGTCTTAACCATGCTGCCATTTCCCGTAATGGAGTTATAAGCACTTTAAGAAAATCGACCCCATTTGAAGATGGTTTACTTGGCGATAATAAATCAAGATCAATAACAGGGATTTCTGATGATAATGATTGTTCAAGCAATGCTAAATTATCAAATAAAAGTGAGCATAAATCAAGAATATCACGCATATAATCAAGCATAATTTCTTTTGGATAAATGCGAGACCACGTTAAAGTTCTTTTGAAAATCAATGCTAAAGCTGACCACATTGCATTCCAAACACTACGAGTAGCCAATCTCATTTCCGAAATTCGAATACTTCCTCGATGTTGAGCAATATATCCATCTCTTGGATCAAACAGTAGTGAAGCTATATCCATTGACATGTTCATTAATCTTGGAATTGGACCTAGCCCAAGTAAGATGGAAATTGCACCAGTATTTGTAACGGTTGCGACATATGCATTGAGAAGCATATCTGGTCGGATATGAAATAATGATCGTAAACAGTCTAATCGATCAGTTACATCAAATGCTTGCTTGATAATTTCTAAACTGTTTCTCGATATTGAAGAGTGATATGAAAGCGAACACGCAATTAAGATGTCAACAGTATGCCGATCAGCCAATAATGAATCACGAATAAGTTGTGGCTTAAAATCGCTGATTTTCTCCAAGACTGATGAGATTTGAGTGAGAGCTTCAAAAATGCTGTTACTCAGAGGAGTATAAGCTTGTAATTGAGTTGCCACAAGACGGGTTAAAGGCTGTGAAGACTTTAAACCACCAGCAGCGGTATTTGTCTTTTGAATCTGTTCCAGTGATTCTGCAAGATAGATTTGAGATTTACCAAGAACAGCAATAACAGAAGACGCAAATTCAGCATCTGATTCAAGAAATTGCCGGTTTACTTGTAACCACATTTCTTTACCGAAACTAATTTCTTGGATCTCTGTAAATGATCGAGCCATTGCTGTTAAGAATTCAGTCGTAATTTCTTTTTGTCTCATTGATGCTGATTTCACAAATGCTTGAATCATAGTTTCACTTTCTTGAGTAACCGACGTACAATCAAAATACATGCAAGAGTTAATGAGTTTTCTAGCTAAAGTTTTCAATCTTGGAGATCGATCACTAAAACATATGGCAACAATAACAGATGCATATCGTTCAACCATTTGACGACATTCACGTCGAAAGATCTTATTGACTGAATGATTCGAACTTGAAGTCATAAATACATTTCCATCATTACGAACATCTTGAAGATCCATAAGAGTCTCAAGTAAAGTAAGGCAGACTTCGAGAAATAGATCTCGTAAATCACTTTCCTCCGGTTGGAATCTTGATCGGTCTTGATAAAGACCAAATAATCTCGTCACTAATACGTCACCACATTTGACTCGAGACGACTCAGGTAAGGATGCCATATATGGTTGAATCCACGAAAGAACAGCATTTTGTTTGATATCAGTATGTGATGAACTCCGCAAATTCTTATCAAAAGTCGAAAACCCAATCTCTCCAAGCACTATATCAGTCATGGAACTTGGTAAAAATGGTCGTGACGCAGGCCATATGTCAGACCCAAGAAGCTCAAATAACAGTGAGAACACAGGAAGTAAAGTTGGCATGCATGCAGGGAAAGTTTGAAAATCTCGCCATAAGAGCTGTATAACACTGTCATCATGTGAACCTGTTCCTGAGGCAGAGCCACAGCAATAAGTCGTGACGACAGGCTTGCTGAGTACTTCTAATACTTTACGCATATTTTTCCAGAAGAGACTTACATCATCGGCAGAGGTAGCAGGAGCTTGATATCGAGGAACAACTACATCATTAAGCGCCCGTTGAACGCAAGTGTCAAATTCTTCAAGTTTGACTTTCTCAGTCTGGGCCACCAGTGATTTCTCGGCCCATTTAATCAACTCAGGATCATTTTTCCTGAATAGAAACGCAATCATTGCAGGGACAATTTCCTTAGAAACACGAAGAAATCTGCCACCTACTTGAACGCCGAGGAATAATGTACAGAAGGCAGATTTGAGAGGTTCGGATACATCAAGGACTCCCGGAGCGTAGAGACACTCATACATGGCGTTGAATGAATCTGAAATCTGAGACCCGCTTATAGGCTTGCCGGGATTCTCGCGTAAAAATACTGACATGCGTGCTGCAGATGGTGATAGTGATGTGGTAATACGTTCGACGTCCCAAGCTTCTAGAATACCGAGATAGCTGTCGATCTCAGATTTATCAAATCTGTCAGGTAATGAAATATATCAGTTTCTGTCAAATACGTGTGCAGACTGTCGAAGACTTACCCTTGTTCTAACATCTCAGATCGCATTGGACCTTTGCACTTGTGATACTCTTTCACACATCTAAAACAATTATGAAAATGCTTTCCTAAAGTCGACTTGACATAATCGAGTTCTGGAGTTGGATCAAATGCAAACAGTTGTAGTGTAGTTGTAACCACGATTTTCAGAGATGGATCACAAAAGTAGTGCAAATTTGGCTTTTGCAAGCCAGTTAAGTATCTGTAGATCCGACATAATTTAGCACAGGACACGTTGATCTGACTGTTCGCGAGTTAAAATCTTACACTATACTGCTTCGAAGAGCGTGCTCTTGCAATTCACTATTATCAGTGCGCTTGCTCTCCTCGATTATCGCCAGCACTGGACCGATGTCCGCGGGATCAGGAGCCGCCATGGCTGATCGCGCGACCCCGGCCGTCAGGTCCACCGCAAGAGCAAGAGCTTGATGGGCTGGATGACTAGAAGCAAGCCTGTGGCATGCACTGCTCTTGATGGCAAAAACAGTGTCGCAAACTGTGAGCTCTTACGATGGAAAAAAGAAAAGGAAGTTGTGTATACGTAGAGCAAAGAAGCGGACCAGGTGCAAATGATTCGAATTTGGAGCGGTCGTGTCCCGCAAAGTCGCTGTCACGCCGCGGGTCACGTGTTTGCTCACGCGTCGCGGTCGCGTTCTTCACGCGTCAACACATTCAGCTCAGCCTGCTTCCAAACCAGCCCAGCTAGTGCGCTAAATGCTATACAAGCACGCCATGGCAGAGACGACCGCTTTCAAACTTCCAAGAGCACTCGAACTATCTTTCGAATCACTGAGCGATGCCCAGCATGATTCCGACGGTCACTCCCAGATCACACTCGAAACTGATCTCTCCTGGCATGTTCAACAGCCAGTATATCGCGAATCAGGTTCGCCGGCGTTAGCCTCGCTGATTGGTAATTGGCCGAGTAGTTGGAAATCGTTTATTATATTACTGGATAATGACTCTATGGTTTGAAATGCGCTCGAAAAAGCTACTCGATTGATACTCATCTCACACACCATAGATTCATTTCACTGTCGACATGACTGCTATTTCACAACAAATCGAAACAGTCAACGCAATGGAATCAATAGCAGGGCTCATTTCACAATCAGAGGTGATACATTTATCAAATATATTTGAGAATACCAGAAAGTTACTTATTTGCTTTCATCATAGTTCTGGAATACTGTAGGCTTACGGCCACTGCTACATGTTCCGGATTCTCAGCCGACACTTTCACAATCATCTGGATTAATTCTTGAGTTTTTCCGTGAGCAAATTCAAGAAACAGCCCAAACCTATGTTTGTCTCGTTACTAATACTGTTATAGTCACATTTGATTCTTTATCCTTAACACGGAATGCTATATTCGATTCTGCAACAATTCCGATAACATCACTGCAGCTAATTTCATTTTCATTTCGCCTAAAAAAGAATCTCAACACAGAATCGACAATACAACTTCAAATCAATTCTCAAACTGAAAATTTACTGGATTCAGAATTGCCAAGTCCACTTTACACTACATTTAAATTAATTGACGCATCAATGCAAATTCTTATTACAGACAAGCTAGCAAAATATATGCCATTTATACTTTGTCCTGGCTATGCTTCATCAATACAATCTCAATTTCGCGCAATGGAACAAGCAATTATTCCTTCAATAAGTAATATTTTATGTCGTCGTGAACAAAGACTTCCTGGCGGTTTACCTCCTGTATACGTCCATCTTAACTTTACAAATATGGATAGTACTAACATTTTATTATTTTGTTAATATAGGAATTAAGCTATCTGCTAAATTTAGAAGATTCACAAAGAAAATCAACATTACTCCTAAAATTCGTACCAATTCTAACAGAATCTATTCGCCAAAAATGCTTAAATCAACTTTGCTTGGTATGCTATCAATTCTTAAGTCTCTTTGGTAGTTTTTACATCAAATGATCATATTCTTATGAGTATCTATATAGGATAATTTTATCGATTTAACCAATTTTGAATCATTATTATCTAAAGTTGATGAAGTTATGAGTGAACCAACGAGTATTCCATTAGATAGTAGTGATTTTTAATCATATTTACGATTACTATGGCATTTCACGATTCGAATTGATATAATACACATAATACACATTTAAATTATTTTTTACCGTAATGAACATCATAGTATACAATTAATAAAAAATCATTAAATCATCTTTAACTACTTTTATTCCTCATCACCTTCCCCTTCTTCACCATTTCCTTCACTTCCATCTTCCTCCATACCTTCATTTTCCAAAACTGTAATTTCAAAATCTGTTTGTTTATCCGCATCGAAATATGAATCACACATACACCAAATTGTAAGTTCATGCGTTCCTGCAACGGGAATGCTTAATTCTAATTGTACGGTTTGAGTTGGTTTAGACATTGAAATTCGTTTAATAGCCAAAAGTTGTCTTGAATCTTGGTTACCGATAACAACCCACCCTATATCAATATTAGTACAACTATCCAGCAAGTTAAATAATCGCAAAAAAAAAAACACTTACAGTTTTCAGTCTTAGGGTGTGGGAAATATGGTGCGACAACAGATGTATCAACAACTTCCTCGTCGTCATCAACTTCACGTTGTAATACCACATTAACAAGTATAGGTTCATCAACCACAATAGATTCAGGATCAAGAACATCATATGACATTTCAATATTTGGATACTTATTAACAAATCTTGCAACATCAGATAATTCCGCCTCAGTCATTGCGAGTAAATCAGTAAGATCATCCTCATCAAGCTCCTTGAGATCAGGAACAGATTCAACCCTATGATGTATGTCAGCAAATCTGAATTGAGAAAAAATCACAAATATTGGTACACACTGTTTTGCTTCACAACGCTCAATTCTATCCCCGGTGAAATGAGGAATCTGCTTAAGAGGACTATCGCGATCCCAGATAGCTTGAGTAATAAATTGACAGAGATCCATTACATACGTCGCATTCAAATACCCATCAGCTGCCATGATCTCCACGCAAGCAGAAAGTAAACGCATAATCTTTGACAGAATATATTTCAAATCTGTCTGAAGATCTCCAGATAAACTAAGACGCTGCAAATGTGCTTGTAACAAGACAAAAGACTTGAAGTGAGGGGACTCGTATGAAAGTTTATCAGGAGAAATCTTAATTGGCACGCGATCATATAAACGACGGAGAACAGCATCTTCATGCTGGCGGATTGGAACAGTTTCAAACTCAGCTGCTGAGGTAACAATTTCCAAAATACCTTTCAGACGAGTTCTTGAAGTGAGCGAGCTCACAAATTGAGACATAGACATAAATGAAACATTGAAATATGCAGCAATTCTAGCGTTATTGAGAAGTGAGAATGAGCCCTCATCTTCATCTTCATCGTCATCTTCAGCCTCGTCCATCTCAATCATCTTAGCTTCTGCAAGATCACTTAAAGTTTCTTCAACCAAATCTGACAAGTACGCATTAATACCATCATGTAGATCACCCACAATGCCATAGAAATAAGGATTTGCCGATAATCTTCTATACAGATATGAAAACGTGATCCAATGAACAGCATCGCTCTTAGAATTAATGGTTCCAGAGCTGATTTCTGCAAGAAATACGTCATGTAAGCCTGCACCAAGGTGCGACTCAATTGGGAGAGCCTCAGTTAAAAATTTTCTGTAATAATCACGCTTGATGCTAGGTGTCATAATAACTGTACGTCCAGAAGTATCAACACCAGGTCTGCCTGCATGTCCAATCATTTTCAAGATATCGCTAACAGGATAGTCAATATAACGATGCTCTTGGCCATCAAAAGTTTGAGTACCCATGACAATAATTAAAAATGCGTTTTGACGAATAGACCATGCAATATCCTTTACTGCGATAACAACTTGAATTGCACCTGATGAAAGAAGTGATTCAACAGTTACTCGATCACTAGTAGCCATATCATTATACAAATAACCAATACCGCGACTTAAAGTCGCACTCAATCTTATTTCCTTGACATTTTTAATAAGCGGCTCAAGAACATTCAAAGGAACCTTGCGGAATCTGTCTTCATCACCATCAGCTTCACAAAGTCGAAGAATTTCTTCCACGCTACTGATACATTGTTGACGGCTATGAACAAACACAATTGAAGGCTTGCCTTCTCCACGTTGATTAATCGCTGTATATGCAGGCTTGGCCATAGCAATCATTAGAGATGGGAAATGTGGGATTGAAAATCGCTGAAAATGGATATCGATGGGTGCTGGTCTATCTTTTGGTGAGAAATTATAGATACAATTTCTAGTTGCACCAATCCATTCTCCAACATCACGGCCATTAGACAAAGAAACACTCAGTCCAATCATACGAATTGGCTTTTCCAGCTCCGCCGCCATATATCTCATGCGTGAAACAATAGCTTCATATGTTGACCCATTCTGACCACCAATCATATGAATATCGTCTCCAATAAAGAGATCCACAGATTGAACGGCCTTACGTCTTTTCCATCGTCCAGAAATTGTATCCCAATTTGTAGGCGTTGAAATAATGAGATCTGATTGTTCCAAAGTCTTGAGATCTGCATTCAACTCTCCAGTAAGCAATCCAATGCGCTTGTTCCCTGAAATCTGAGACAGTCGAGAAGCCCACTGACGGTAACGATCAATAACTGCCTCCTCAAATGGAGCAATATATACTGCACGACCATGATTTCTCTTTTTCCAAAGATGAAGAAGTGCGAACTCGGCGCATACAGTTTTACCACTACCACTTGGTGCACCAACAAAACAGCTATCATCAGATCCGAACAGAGTATTGAAAACTTGAGTCTGGATCTTATTAAAATAATCGAAGTCCGGATACAAATCAACATAATCTTTATCACCAAGTGCTGACACGGGAAGAGGCTGAAGATTCAAAAGTTGTGTATGTGCTGGAAATCTTTCTGGCAAAACTAAATTCATTAAAGGAATTGCCAGTCGAGACTCTGAATGCAACCAGCGATCTGATACCACTGAAAGAAAGTAGTTTGGCTGGATTGGCTCAGAAAGCGGAACAGTAAATTCCACAGTGTGCGCATCTGTAGCATATTGACGCCGAATAACAAGTATATCTTGAAACAAAATTGTTTCACCGTCACAATCTTCAACAATTACCCAGAAACTTTGCGCATTTCCGTGTACGTAAGTATTCCACTCAAAATTAGGTGTGATTGTTAATTCTACTCTGAGAAGTGACCTGGTGATTGGCTGCATTTGAGCTTGAACGGCAACACGCGGAAATTCATTTAACATAGTGAACGCTTGTTTGCCATATCGTTCACTCCTTATCGCCTGACCGACTTCGCCTGCATCAGTGAGATCAAAATATTTTTCCCATGGCATTTGGGATGCCTCTGTGCGCTTGATAATCTCCGGTGGACATCCAGGAAACTGTCGAAATGGAGAGCTACTGAGCCACATACGATGTTCGACCATTTTGCACAAATCTAGAGCAGCCCTAGCAGCCTGAGACCAACCTCGTCTGAGACAGATTTCAAAGATAGCACGTAAGAGTCGACCTGCAGATTGTGTAACATAAACCATATCAGCCATCAAAGCAAATCCATCAAGTTTTAATCGTGAAATATAAGCTTGTAAAAGAACATTGATTTTTGCTGATGATTCCTCAACAGTTTCCTTAATTGGAATTGGCACCCGTTCAAGAAGTTTCGATAGCTCTAGCTTCTCCTCTTGTCTAATAGGAATAAACCTGAACTCCTCTGACAAAGAAAACACCCTGAAGAGTTCAATAGGACCAGTTGTTGCCTTCAGATGTTGAATATAAGTCGCCATAGATGTGTATGAAATGTAGTAATGCGAAGCAACTCGGCCAATGTCACTTGGCATGAGTCGTCCGTTGGATCTGTCATATTGTAGCAGACCCGACTTTTCTAACAATACTGCAGCGGAATGAACCAAGTCAAGACGTTTTTGTTCAAGTATTTCATCATCCTCATAGTCAGCACCAACATGATACAGTCCAGGTGATCGTAGCATACGAATGTACAAATATGTGTAACCTAACCACTTCACTGCCTCATCAATAGTCCGTATGGTACCCAGCACAACTTCAGCATTCAAATTATCAGGCAATTTTGACATAAATTGACTCTCGATAGGAAGCATCTGGTTCATGAGTGCTAGATAGTACCGAAGTTCATCATGTGATGTAATAATAATGCCTTCTCCGGATGTATCATACCGCGGTCGACCTGCTCTACCAAGCATCTGAAGAACATCTTGAGGCGAAAGCTCAACCCAACGACCTTTCTCTGGTGAATAAATTTGAGTACCCTTGATGATGACTGTATGTGCGGGTAGATTGACACCCCATGCAAGAGTTGCTGTAGAGACCAAAACTTGCACATAATTACTCGCAAATAAATCCTCCGAACGCTTTCGATCTTCTCGAGATAAGCCAGCATGATGAATGGCGAAGCCATAAGGCAGTAAATCTTGCAATTCTGAACTATGTGTATTTTCACTCTCTTGCTTGAGAACCTCACGCGATGCAGCATCTGTTTTCAAAATATTTGTAATAGTTTCCTCTGCAATAGCTTTATCACGAAGAAATCGAGCTGTCTTGGCGCATTCTTTGCGAGAATGTACAAAAATGATCATTTGGTACTTTCCAGCATTCTCCATGACCTTATCATATGTTGCATCATTCATAGCTTGATATCGTTTTATGGCCTTCTTCTCAGTGATCCCGATAAACTGTTGACCAAGAGGACATGGACGGAATGAACTATCAAAAAAAAATAAACCTTTCTCCGGGTTGACATGTAAGAAGGTAGCAACGTCTGCGTAATTGGGTAAAGTAGCTGAAAGACCAACAAGACGAACTGGCTCAATTGAGGTGCCTTCAACACGACGAAGAGTACGTGACACGATACTCTCAATAACTGGACCACGTTCATCATGCAACAAATGAATTTCGTCGATAATGATGAGTCGTACAAGATTTGTGTAACTTATATCTGTCGCCTTTCGTGTAACAATATCCCACTTTTCAGGTGTCGTAACAATCATGTGCGTTTCTGAAATTTGTTCTTTAGTGAGTTGACTATCACCGGTGAGTTCATGCACTTTAATTCCAAAAGGCTCCAATTTGCGCCCAAACTCGCGAACTTGCTCCTGCACAAGTGCCTTAAGTGGGGCAATGTACACAATTTTAAATTTTTCAAGATCGATTCGCCCGGTACTTGGGTCTCGATACTGCGAAATTGTTCTCATGATTGTGAGTAAAGCAACGTTGGTCTTACCAGCTCCGGTTGGTGCACAAAGAAGAACATTCTCGTCATCTTCAAATGCTGTCGGATAAAGTTTGCTTTGCACACGATTAAGACTGTTGGAGTCAGGAAACGCAATCCTAGTCCATTCAGGCATATCGCTAATTTGAACCAGTTGCTCGTTTGGATCGATTTTAGCCTTTGGTGGTGGCACATGAATTTCCTCATACTGTTTCTTCTGTCGCCTGAACGAGCCTTCCGGCAGTCTGATTTTGGAAGTTGCAAGTAAATGATTGCTGTCCTCAAATACCATTGAATCCAGGTCCACCAGACGAGGAACACGTCCTGAGCTTCCTTGGACTGCGCCATCGATGTTCATCGCAGAATCATCCTTAATATCCCCGATAGCATTTTCTGTGACTGCTCCACCAACTAATTCTTTGAGAAGATCATTTTGGCCTGCCTCAGCTATCTGAGCAATCACCGACTTCCGTGAGGCAGCATCTATAGCCCGTGCAAACCGAGAGCACCAAACAATTCTCCACCTGTTCTTGCATAACAGTGTGACAATTTCAAAGTGGTCAAAATCGAATATTTCCATGAGAGAGTTTTCAACCTGTCGCAGAGACGCTTCTGAAGAAAGCTGATCCATAACCTTGGCAGTCTTCTCTTGTGTAACGTGCGCGTCAGAAAATGCGGTAGCAACTTGACGCTGTAGCCAAAACGCGTCAATCGAATGTGCCGGGATTAAATCACTGGACGCAGATGCGTTATTGGTCGCGAAAGCAGAGTGTTCCTCTTTTCTATCATTGCCAGTTCCAAGTTCATCATCTGTATCAAATTCGACAGGAGCGTCACTAGCAATGACACTTCCCTCATCGTCTTCATCTTCGTCTTCATCAGACTCGTGATCAGATTCATCATCGTCGTCATCAAGAAGAACAGCAACACCAGTCTCGTCATCCATGGCCTGATCGCCACCATCGGCATCAGCATCTGGAGGTTCGTAGTCTACAATCTTGCGGCTGAGATTCATAAGTTGATTGAATCTCTCGTTGGATAGCGAGACACCAAAGATGGACTCAACTTCTTTTTTCTTGTCGTAGTCCTTGACGCCTTCCATCTTAACGATTTCAAGTGCTGCGTCAATGGCAGATCGCACAATCTCATGCGAGACGTCGCCCAAAATCTCTTGCGCCCATGACAGCATGAGCTCGAATGTTTGCCGAGTCTCCGCGGTGCGAGGAAAGTATCGAATACCCTCAATATCATCTGTCAAGTCTAAATTGACTTGAGCTTTTTGTCGCGCTGAACCATTCTGATTTGGTCGGCCTTCAGTCCTTGCGCGCTTCCTAGCATCGGCGGGAACACTGTCGCGAGACACACGCGTTCCCATATCTGCGAGACTGATGCGACCAGCCAGAGACTCTGGATCGCCGGTGCTGTCATCGGATGGACGAGAGACAAACCGACGATCCACTTGGAGGACCTTATTTGACATTTCATCACTAAAAAAATTGATGTTAGTGGATGAACTCATCAAAAAACAAGTGGAGGTCACTTACTAGCTGTATTGCTTGAAGTTTTTCTCCGCCATGGTGACTTATGGGGAATACAACCAAGAGCAATGACAAAAATGAGAAGACCAACCGTAGTCAGATGAATGCTGCCAAATGAAGGCGTCGAAGCGGAAACGGTGTGGTGGATGGGGGAGGAGAGGAAAAGGAAGAGAAAGACAGATCAG
Organism: Myxozyma kluyveri; assembly: GCA_030568365.1. Lineage (NCBI taxonomy): Eukaryota > Fungi > Ascomycota > Lipomycetes > Lipomycetales > Lipomycetaceae > Myxozyma > Myxozyma kluyveri. The sequence continues at coordinate 30,378 of JAJLTX010000098.1, forward strand.
ATTGAGCGTGATACATACAGGATCCTTGGGCGCGGGCCATTTCAAAATTTCCAGGTCAATATGCTGACAGCGGCTGGTGGCCAGCCGAGGCTCTTGTGGCACCAGCATAACTGCGGCGCTGCCGAGGCCGCGCGTACAGACAGCGATAAAGTTCCGGTGGCTGCCCAATGCGGCCTAGCGCAGCCCAACACGGTTTGCCGCGAACTCTACGTGTTTGGGGCAACGTTCTGCAAAGTCGCGGTGCATATGGAAGAGGACTGGAAGGGTCAAGCAAGTTTGCTGGCCGTTTGCGAGCTGCGAATTGCTATGCGCAACCGCCAAACGCGCTGCTCCGCTCGTCCTCTCCCCGCCACAATCCACCACTACCAGGACCTGCTTCACCGTCTGCTTATTGCCTATTCCAGCGGGGCATTTTCCTGTTTCTCGACCGCCCGCGCTGCGAACAGCGTCACCGTGTTCACCGTCTGCCGCGTGTGCCTGCTCGTTCGCCATTGATCGACCCCAACGCGCCTTCTCCAGCTGCCACGCTCCCGCCCGCTCTCGCCAGCGCCGGCCGGCATTGTCATGGACACCGAAAACCCGGCTTCTACGACCAGGGGCCAGGCCCTTCCGGATGTCACCTATCTTGACGGCGACGACCTCGACTACCTGCGATTTCACGATGTCGGTGACTTAGGTGGCTTCTTCAACTACCCAGAGATCGACGGCGGCGTCATTGACGGCCAGACTTTTGTCGACGAGGTTGTCGACAAGAACAACTCCTCCGACGGCATGGGCATGTTTACCGTCAACCAGCTTAATGCGCTTGTCTCCCGTCAGAGCCAATCTCTGCCATTACAGCACCCAGGGCCTGACTCGATGGCACAAAACACTGGCATGTACTCCACCAATGCTGCCCTGGGAGACGGAAGTGACGACTCATTCATGCGCTCGTCTCGCTCAACGCCATCTCTTGCAGTTGACGAAGGACGGCCGGAGGCGGAAGACGACGCAATCAACCAGCACTTCGATTTCGACTCTGCAGCAAACGCGGTCGTCCCCAACAACTACAGCATTTTGCCCGCAGACTCAGACTCGTCCTCACTATCTGAGCTTCGCGATGGGTTCTATCCTTCATCTCCAAAATCGCTTTCATCTCAGCATTCAACGCCTCCGTCATCTAAATTGGTCACACAACAGCCTGCTGATCAGATGAATGTTGACGTCACAGAGAATCAGCCTGTGCCAATGTTCAACTCTACTGCGGAATGGGTTAGTCAGTCGAACAGCCTGACGAATGAGAAGAATGACGAGATTTTCGTCAAGCCGTTAGACTGGGTACCGCCAGAGACATGTCGAGATTTTGATCCGCTCGATTGGCAGCGGAATGACACCAAGTACGGCTTGTCGGTGTCTACCGATGTTCTCAAATCAAGGGTGGAGACTCAGATCAAGGCTACACTCACTTTCACTCCTGGCCCCGTCGAGTCCTTTCTGCATATTCCATCGTCAACGATCGCCAAACCACGACTTCAGCTCTCGCGGCCGTTCGAACCTAATGCAGACACTTTGGAATTAGACGCGGTCGTTGTCTGCGACCACAACCGATATCAATACATCACAGTCTGCCAGAGCTGTGTTACTCGTGAACAGAAACGCGCTTCGCGCAAGAAGCAGCCATCATCGAGTGACATCAACTGGCTCAACAATCAAGACAACCGAGGGATCATGTTCAACTGTGGTGAACTTCTGGACATGGTTGACGATTCTTCGTCGACTCCTGCCAGCTCTTTCGCTGCTCGTCCTTCAAAGTCTCAAAATCCTGGCCAGGAGAGCTCGAGACAGGTTGATATTCCAATCCGTATTCCTTGCTACTGCCGCCATCATTCCGAGAACACAGGTTTCAGGTACGAACACTTTTGCTTTCATAAATCTATCACTTTACTAATGGTCATTTATTCTAGGGTGTACTTCTCTGTTAAAAACAATAATGGCGAAGTTGTTGCGCGAGCATTCACTGAACCAATAATGATTACCGACGATCACAAGACCAACGGCAACGCACGTCGAAAATTGGCAAAAGGTTCTACTCGATCTCAACCAGTTTCTGATGCGATGGAGAACAGCTCACATTCCAACAACGATTCACCTTTTGAAGACTACAGATTGTCTGATTCTAACGGAAGACGAAAGCGTGTCCTCCAATCTGACAGTCGCCCAAGATCACCAAATCGTGGAAGTACTAGCAGCCGTGGTTCGGTGGCGCCAAGTCACTCAAGCGTCAACTTAACGGGTAATCGTGGAAATAGCTTCTCGGTCGCTACTCCAGTGCCTACTGCTTCTCAGAGCTCATCAACAGTTGCCAGCCCGTCTGCGTTGTCACCATCTAGCATCAATCCACCATTCAGCAATCAGTTTTATGCCCGTTATGGTGATAATTTTAGCACCAGGGTGCACAATGTTGAAAGTTTTGGATTTCCTGATTACAGCAGCAGCACTCCATTACCAGTAGCCCAACAACAGCAACAACAAAGACACATAACTCCAACAGCTTCACATGACAGTCCTGGATCCAATGTTGCTTCACCAGATTCAGTTGTTTCAAACGTTTCACGCATGTCCCGTGCTCCAACCAATCAGTATCATGGTCGCACGAACTCTATCGTGGAGACTTCTCAACAGCAGATGCAGCCTACAGCTGATTTGCAATCATTGCCAACAATGCTCCGTCTTTCACCTGATCGAGGTCCATTAGTCGGTGGTATTGATGTCATCATACTTGGTGCTAATTTCGCTCAAGGAAGCACTGTGGTTTTTGGTGAAACACCGGCGTTGAAAACTGTTATCTGGAACACTGACACTATCATTGCAACTGTTCCACCGTCGCCAATTGCTTGTATTGTTCCCGTCAAATTACGGGTTCGGAATCAAGAGTATGTTGGAACTGGTGAAAATCTGAAGACATTTACATATTTCGACGAAACTGATAAGATGCTTTTGGAAGTTGCGCTACAAGTTATTGGTATGAAGATGACGGGACAAATGGAAGATGCACGTAAGATTGCATTACGCATTGTCGATGGTGGTGGCTCAGATAAGGGATCAAATAGAACAGTGCTGGGAGGAAATATGGCTGAGATGGCTAAATTTTCAGGAGATCTGGAGTCATCGCTGGTACGTTGTCTTGAACTGGTGGATTATAGTGACACGCCATTCAAAGCTCAATGGGATTTACGGAATACAAATGGACATTCTATGTTACATCTTTGTTCACTTCTTGGATTCGAACGATTGGTTGCTGCATTATTAGCAAGAGGGGCATCATACTCCGTTGTTGATAGTTCAGGTTTTACACCACTTCACTTTGCCGCTCTTTGTGGCCATAAGAGTATTGTTCAACGGTTATTAAATGCAGGTGGAAATTCAATGGCGAAGGCAGTTAACGGTTTCCGTCCACTTGATTTCGCCAAAGCTCGTGATGTTGTTTCGTTATTACGTGATTCTATGCGTGTGACAAACGCACCGAAGCACAACAGTATGACTATTTCTCGAGAAGACAGTTCCGATTTACCAGATTGGCCAACATCATCAGAACCATCGTCACCAGAGGCTTCAAATAGCGATGAATATCAAGATGACTCATATATTGACGATGCAGAAGTTGACGTTCCTGTTAGACAAGGAAGTGCTTCATCAGCAGCAGAAGTTACCGCTGAACGTGGTGAACGTAAACGAGAAGTATCAAGAGTTTCATCAATGGTCTCACTTAAAGACGCTGAAAGTAGTCGACAAGATACAAAGAAGTCTGAGAAAGCTGGTAATAAGAGTGGAGGGTTGTCAAGAATGCGACAAAGATTTTCACGTACTCAAACTCCACCATCGTCGGTGTCATCGTCACCGCAATCATCGCCTGAAAAGACATCATTTGTTTCAATGTTACAATCAATGTCACAAGATCGTGATGGATTCCGTATCAAATTTGCTGAATATATTAATTCACTTCAAGGTCAAACATTCCCTAAGATGCAACGACCAAACTGGGATGCAGCAAATACAATGATGCATGATGCATTTTCATCACTTTCAACATTCCGACCAACAACTCTTGTTAATTTAGCAAATAATATTCCAGTTCAAAGTCGACATGCTAATGAAGCTATTCAATCTGCATTTGAAAATTCTTGGATTGCTGAATATATCGCAAATACCAGAGGTGGTCATAATCATAATTTGAAACGTGATGCTCATGGTATTAAGCCTCCAAGTTATGAAGAAATTTATCCTGGTGAAGGCGGATCCAATACAACAGAAAAGAGTCAACAAGCTGAAGTTTCTGGTTCAAGTTCTAAAGTTTCAGAGGAAGACAAACGAGTTGCAAAGAATGAATCAGTATATGTCGAATTTTGGAGGAATAGAAAGCAAAAACAGATCCGAATCGATCTCATGTTATTTGCATTCTGGGTATGTTCACCTTTATTGTTATTTTTACTTTTGAAAATTCGAAAACTAACTATTTGTTTTCTTTTAGTTACCTGTCTTACTCGTCATTTTATTATATGGTGCAGTAACAATGTTTGACATTCAAATTTCACAGTATATTCCAATTCTTGGTAAAGTTGATGAATTTTTCAATTTTAAGTCACGCGCCGCACTTCTTGAATCAATTGATAATGGAATTATGAATCCAATTGAAACATAGTATAGAAATTACTCAAATAATTTTAGTTAATCTTTCTTCGTCTTTGCAAGTTTGATATTCTCTCGGCTGGAAAACTTACTATATTTGGAAATTTGGTTTTGATGGCTCTGCAATACTTATGAAATTATATAACAAAAATATAATTGTTACAGCTAATTTATTTTATTATTTATATGGCGTTGGTTAATTCACTTACTTCTTTATTTATTTAATCTGGTTAATTTATCCGTCTGTTCATTTCCTTTATTTTACTTCTACTTCGTTTGTTTTCACAGTACAGTACAAAGGTTTATATATATGGTACAGTATAATGGACTGTTTTTATTAGTGGTGGTTTGCAATTCATTGATGAATGGATGGTTGGAAAATGCATGTTGTATTTATTTACTTTAATTTGCTTTTTATATATTCAATTTATATTCTATTAAGTTAATCATTTTGACGATTGTAAACTAACCGCCGGAAAAATTATCGGGCCAAACACGGCAACGCTGATCTCACTTTCTTCACTATCACTATCACTATCACTATCACTATTTCTATATTTGAACCATAACTGTTTCTACAGTTTACATAGATCTAGTGAACCGAACATTTAACTATGCAGAGAGGAGGGTCATCACCGGTGTTTTTTTGTTAATGTAGCGTTTTTGCGCAGGTACGATTTGTACTTTTCATCTCATTTAATCTCTCCAGCTGCCTCATCAACATCCATTCAGGAATTCACTTCAATTACTGTCCAAATGTTTTCGCAGAGCCTTCTTTGATAGTGTATTTGAGAAAACAAACCAGCTTCAATTTGCAGCTATAAAATATAAGCAACCGAGCGCAAAAAAAACATATTTATTCGAGTGGAAACTACATCCTCACTCACTCTTACTCAACCTCACAATCACGCATGATTAAAGGCTCCAATCCATACGACCCGCAGGACTTCCCGGTCAAGCACAATGTCGTGCTCGACACCAACGGGCTCCCGAAGGAAAATCTTCGCAAATCCCGGTATCAGAGACCCGCCCTCTGTGGAATCCCGCCTGACTTTAATTTCTTGAACCAAACCTGGCACGACATCAGAGTCTGCACTCGTAACCATTTGCCACTTTTCTATGTTGAGTTCTGTTCTCGTCTTGTTGATGTCCACGATCAGAACAATCTTAACTTTGCCTTGAGACTCTACCAACGTGCGGCATTCCTGAGATCTGGCAGAGATTTTGAATTGCCAATCTCGA
>JAJLTX010000099.1:0-36068 GCA_030568365.1 Myxozyma kluyveri
AATCTATATTGTGACTCGGATCCACCATTTACAAGGTCGGTCCGAAGTTCTACATCATGTAATATATTTTGATCGACAGTCTTTGTTTACTTTTACAACTACAGTGGGATATATCATTTTTCGTAAGATCAAAAAATCACATTGTATGCTCTACTCATGCGCACACAACAATTATAAAATAAAACTATGAAAATTGAAATACAGAACAAAAATTTAAAGGACAAATAATGCTAGGATACGCTTAGTATAAGATACGGCATAAGTTAAATTAACATGCATAAAAAAGGAAACCACACAATAACTCCAATGATGAAAAACAATACCAATCATTTTGTACATTTGTAATTCATATGCAACCATTACGTCGGATTAAAGATCTTTCATGATCTGACGACACTGGTATTTAATAAGAAATCAATAAAAATAAAATCATTCATATGCAAATTATACTGCCGGTAATCTTCCTGACCATTCCAAAACTTCTAAACTACTGACAACCATAATCATAGTTATAGGAAGTGTTACAACAACATAACCCCAAAATAAAATTGAAGACATTTCACGTTCGAAGACTTCATTAAGTTGACAAATTTGACTTAGTTGAATTGCTGGTGGTGCTGTTGTGAGTAGGAAGAGAACAACGAGGAAAATCGGATCGTCTAGAATTGACATATGCGCGTGCTTGAAAACGAATGCAAGAAGTGGTAATAAAATAAGTGCAGGTATGCACATGCGTGCCAGAAGTGATGAAAGCACAAGTTTCTTGAATTTAGGTGACTTTGGTACTCCGCTATCATCAGGATACAGGTTGGCACCGAGAACGACGAGCACAAGTGGAATAGCGACATCTGAAGTCTCACGAGCAGCGGCAGTGAATGTGTTGCCAATGAATGCATCTGGGGTTTCAAATAGTAATTGCTGAAGAGGCCGAATCGCAGCTACCAGTAAACCAAAAAACATTGCCCAAAGAGGAGGATTCATGAATCCATTAATCTTGATGGCGATCAGTGACACAGTCTGTACAGTCGGATGCTCCTTGAAGTCCATCCATCTTTCAGTGATTGGTGACAATCTTCGACGGAACGAACGGTTGAATGATGGAGGAAACATCAACATGGACGAGCTCAGTGACGTTGATGATGATGAAGATGCAATATGGTTTTCATGGTCCGAATGAAATGTATCCGGTCTGAAAAACACTGTTGATTCAGGATCCGAGTCAGCTGGATCTACGCCTGAAGAGTAGTCATAGTCGTGCGGAAGAAGCTGCTTGCTCGACAAAGCAATGCTCTCGCGTGCCGCCGCTGGTTCATTGTTCTGAGACATGAGTCTAACGGCAGCCTGTCCAGCAGCATCTAGATTCACATTGATATCCTCTGAGTCGTCGCTTCCGGGTATTGAATATGACGAAACAGTGTCAAGTGCCTGCACCGACTCAATGTCACCAGTATCCCGAGCAAGAAGTGTGTTGTAGCCCCAAGACCAACGCACCATTTGGCCTAGCTGCTGGAAGATCAGCAAATACAGAATGGCACGCGAAGCCACGGATTCGCCAGTGTCATCGTCAGTCCAACGCAATGCGGGCAACGTGTAAGCCAGGGCAACACTCAGTGACACAGGAAGACTGTTGGAGTTGCCGAAGACAGCCATGGCGACGACGAAGTTTGTCTCGCGCAAGTTGAAACCTTGCAAGCGCGAGATGACCCTGCCTGATGCGAATGACACGCCGGTGGTGATGACAAAAAGAAAAGGGATAACAACGAGATCTGGAAGCTTGTCCAGAGTGATTGAAGATGCGAGCTATTGGAACAACGTGTTCATGGTTAGCAATGCATGGCGCGCCCACGTGAAGAAGACAGGCTGGAGTAGGCGACAGCGAGTGAACGAAGCGCAAATCAACCCTAAGAGAGAGACTCACCTTGACGAAGATCAAGCACGGTGTGAAGATGTTAACATTGAGCTGCGAAATATGTTTCTGCAGGGTTGGATTGAGTAAACGGGTGTGTGCAGCCCAAAAACCGAGGGTGCAAACGACCACGACTTGGATCACTGCCTGAAAGGTCAGGAAACTGAGACGCGCGTAGGACGGGTGATTGTGGTCGCCGACGGCCGCGGCCACAATGCCGTCCGAAGAATCGGCGGAGGCAATGGTGTCCATATATGAAGTAGTAGAGGGAAATCAAGTCGCGATCGCAGTGTGGTAGGGGAGGTCAAGAGGGAAGAAAAGAAGAAGAAGAAGCCAAGAGGGGAGAGGAAGCAGGAGTGGCGGAGTGGGAGATTTAAAAGCCGGTTGATAATCGACGTGGCGCAGCGGGCTCAGTCGGGGCGCAGACACCCCAGAATAGGCGTGTGGGCCTGGACGGGTCGCGTGGAACAGTCCCGGGGCGCCGAGCACCACTACACGAGGCCTCGGCCATCAGCCTTCTCGAGGCATCGCAAGCCGTCACGGATCCACGCGGACTCGCGCGAGTCAGCGCTCCAGCATGGCTACAGTAACCCACACCGAACCTGGTCCCGGCCGAACACGCTGCGCTTCGAACTTCGGCACCGCGGACCCGCGGACCTGCCGGCTCGCCGCGTGCCAGGGCTCGCTACCATCACCGTCACCCCCCGAGACGGCCAATCGCCATTCACCGGCGACTATCACGGCACCCAGCAAGCGCGCCAATCCGAGCACCGTCCGTCGCGAATTTGCAGAATACCAAGACCTCACGAGGCTGAAGCGCCTTCGCCAGCATGACGTAGCCGCCACGAGCCCCAAATACCGCCGTCAACCGGGCTCATCGGGCTATCCCCGCGCCGCACTCAGCCCCTAAACGCCGCGCAGACTGGGGCGTGCATTACATGTGTTCGCCGTGCTGAACGAGATCTGATAGAACTCTTTAATCTACCATGGTCCAGCCCATCCATCTGATTCAATAAATCTTAGAGCCGTATTTAAACCGGCAAATAGCTTCTTAACATCCGCTGGTAGTCGCTCAACGTCCATCTCTAACCATTAGCTGGCAATGCTTTAAGTAGCCCAGCAGTGGTTAGCGCTTTAGCAGTCAGCTTGCGAATCAAATTCAAAATCGGCAATATAAGCTGCATAAAAGCGACTTTAATTTAGTGATTGGATAATTAGATGCACTCAGTGGAAAATCTGGATTAGTAGATAGCGGGTCTTTTTTCGTTGAACGAGAAGAATGACGGATACTGGACCAAGCTTGGCTGCCCGGTGGAAAAGCCGCTTCTTCTCCCTTGAAGAAGCTCCGCATATTTGCGATGCTTCATGTTTATTGCAAGCAACGGTATGTAATTGTACTGTTTTATCTAGCCAGCACACTCACTGGAACTTACCGTATCGTATCAAGCACGCAGATTTGGCCGCAGCGTGAAGATTGACTTAGCTTTCGCAATTCGCATTTTGTTTTACTGTAATAAGGCTTAATTCTATGTTGTTAATGCAAGCCGAAAAGTTTTATGGCAAAGCACTCAAGCAATTGCAAAATGAAAGAAGAATACGCTCCGGGAATCCCGGTCCATCTTCGCAGATGATTGTTGTTGATGCGGCGATGCCGCGGCCAGTTGCGACTGCCCTGGGAACTGGAAACTTTCGGCGTAGTCAACTTCCCAGTTCTAATTTACAGTTGGATATTTTTTGAAAGGCGCGTCATGCGGACATACGCTGTGTGCTATGAAGTAAGATTGCAGAATATTGTACGTAGAGATGAAATGAGTATACTGTAACTCGATTTCGAGTTAGAGATACAGTACGAGCTACTTGCTAGTACGTGGCCCTTACTATCATAAAAGCATACCGTATCGACTGACAATTTTCCTTGGCCGCACAAACTGCCACATCCGTCCCATCCAGAAAATTACAGTATATCAGTTATCACTCCTCCACTAATCACCTCTCCGTCCAATCATCGTGAATTATCAAGAGACAGGTGCCGAAATCAATACTTTGCAGCTGCTTGTCATGCCGCCTCTCTTGCAACAGGCCCCGCCTCAAGCGACTCCGCCTATGCCACCAAGTGCAATCTCGTCACAGCAGCCACCTGCAGCACAACAGCAACAACCACCTCAAAATGAACAGTCACAAAGTGGGGTTGCAGGAACTTATCAGAAACTTCAAGGGGTAAATGAGCAAGTTTGGGTCTCTGTTGGTAACTTAGCTGATTTGATGGGTGACTCAGAGAGAGCCATTCATGCATACGAAGCTGCGTTGCGTCAGAACCCATATTCGATTCCTGCTATGACTGCAATTGCAAATTGTCTTCGTCAACGTGAACAGTTTGCTCGCGCTGTTGAATATTACCAATCAATACTTAACTTTAACAGGGAATCCGGTGAAACTTGGGGTTCACTCGGACACTGCTACCTTATGATGGATGACTTGCAGAAAGCGTATTCTGCATACCAGCAAGCTTTGTATCACTTAAGAGACCCTAAAGAACCCAAACTTTGGTACGGAATCGGTATTCTTTACGATCGCTATGGATCACTTGAATATGCAGAAGAGGCATTTACTCAAGTAATGGCCATGGATCCCAAGTTTGAGAAGGCGAATGAAATTTACTTCCGATTGGGAATTATATATAAGCAGCAGAATAAACATGATTTATCTCTGCAGTGTTTTAAATATATTTTACACAACCCACCTCATCCGCTTACTGAGATTGATATCTGGTTTCAAATTGGGCATGTTTATGAGCAGCGCAAAGATGTACGTTTCATTTTAGCCGCTGTTTGATACAACTTTAATTAACATTTCAATAGTACAATTCTGCGAAAGATGCATATGAACGGGTATTAGTAGATGATCCACACCACGCCAAAGTTCTTCAACAACTTGGATGGTTATATCATCAGCAAAGTTCATCATTTGCAAATCAAGATCTTGCAATTACATATCTTACCAAATCACTTGAAGCAGATAGTCAAGATGCGCAAAGTTGGTATTTATTAGGACGCTGTTATATGGCACAACAGAAATATAACAAAGCATATGAAGCATATCAGCAAGCAGTTTATAGAGAAGGTAGAAATCCTACATTCTGGTGTTCTATTGGTGTTCTTTATTATCAAATTAATCAATATCGGGATGCTTTGGATGCATATTCACGTGCTATTAGACTTAATCCATATATTTCGGAAGTGTGGTATGATTTGGGTACATTATATGAGTCGTGTAATAATCAACTATCAGATGCATTGGATGCATACCAACGAGCAGCGGAACTTGATCCAACAAACACGCATATTCAAGCAAGACTTGAGCAGTTGCGTAATCCACAAAGTGCACAGAGTGCGCCACCTGCACCAATTGGACCAGGTCAGCAACCACCACGTCCACATGATCCTCAGGCATTACAAACAGGACCCACAGGACCACCTACTCCTCGATGGAGTGGACTTGGTGGAGGTGGACAGCAATCTCAACAAGGACAAGGTCAAGCACCTCCTCCAATGCTAGGACAGCCACCATCGATGCAGTCACAACAACTTCCACTAGGACCAATTGGACCTGCACAACCTTCAATTGCACCACCTAATCCACTTGCACACCAGACTCCACTTACACCAGCTCAACAACAGCAAGGTCCATTACCCTCACTTATGGCACCATATCAGCATCCATCTCAACCTCAAACTCAACAATTACCACCACCGCCGCCGCCTCCACAAGTTCAATCTCAAAATAATGAACAATCTCCTAATTTACCTCAATATCAACCTCCACCCCCACCTCCACCTGTTTTTGAAAACAATCAAGATGTTAAAGATAATGTTGGGACAATTAAGAGACATAGAGAATGGGAAGATGAATCTATTGGCAATAAGAAACAAGCTACAGAAGACAGTCGTCCAAGTGGTGAAGGTATTAGTAATGTTGAGAATCGAATTCCTTCAATTCAATCAGTTGCAGCACTAGTCTCTGAACAAGCTCCTGTACCTCCTCCTGTATTGGCACCTGTGTCAGTACCTGCTCCAGCACCAGTATCGGCACCAGTATCAGCACCATCTCCTATACCAGCTCGTGCGCCATCGCCAGCTGCAGCTCCTGTACCAGCTCGTGCACCATCACCAGTTGCTCCACCAGTTGCTCCAGCAGTTTCAGCACCAGTTTCTGTACCATCCCCAGCACCAACTCCTGCAACAGTAGCCGCGTCACCAGCACCAGTTTCAGCTGCATCATCTGCTCCTACACCAGCACCAACACAATCATCGTCAAGTTGGTTATCAAATATCACAACACGAAATGAACCGTCACCAAAATTAGCACCAGTTCAAGCATCACCACCTTCAACATCAGAAAGAGCAAGTGGTTCACCAGTTACTGCTGCAGAAAGTTTATCTGCATCAGCAACAGCAGCTGTAACGCCGACACCAACCGCACCAGAACCATCAGAAACAGCTTCTGCACCAACACCCGCAGTAGCGGCAGTTGAATCAGTTTCACCTGACGTTGCTAAAGTAAATTCGCCAATTGCATCACCAATTGAAAAGAAATCAACAATTGAAGAAGAAACTGAGAAACCTAATGTGGTTAGAATTGAAGGTCCTCAAAGGAAAGTTGAGGATGATGAAAATTATGATGGGGAAGGTGATGATGATAGTAAAAGTTCAGCTGGTGAGGTAAGTGGCGGAGTTGAAGATGTTAAAGTTGAAGAAAATGAGAATGAAAAAGAGACTGAAAATGAAAATGAGAAGGAAAAGGAAAAGGAAAGTGAAAAAGAAAGTAAGAAGGAAAAGGAGGCTGAAACTGAGAAGGAAAGTGGTGAAATTGAGGAGAAGGTAGAAGCGAAACCTGAGGAATCCGGTATAACAAGTGATTAATTTATAGTGTACGTTAAGTTAAGTATAAAATATTAAAATGTTTTAAATATTATTGTGTATTATGGTTTGTTACTTATTTCATTCAGTATAAACTACATTTAAAGCCAATTGGCACATTAATTCCTTAAAGCAAAACACCGTATATGTAACGATTCAAAAAACTAAAACTAAAATGATCAAGAAAATGAACAAGAAAACAAATCCCAAACATTATGCAGATCATGATATGACATCACGATTTAAAATTAAAATAAGATGCATCTATTAAGTAAATAAATCATATTATCCTAGAGGCTCAAATGGCAAATGGCCATTCCAAATGATACTGAAATATGAAAATGGTCTCCAATTTGTGCTTGATTCGTCGTCGTCATTTTCATTATTGATGTCGGTACTGTTTGATGGTCGTCGTTGTGGTTTTGGATAGGAGTAGGTAAGTGCTGCCCATGGTGACCAAACCCATGCAGTTTCCAGTGAGGTGACCTTTTCACCTAGACACACGGCGTAGCCTACTCCAATTGATGCAGCCAGACCCAGGAAGATGAAGAGGATCGAGAGTGATGGAGCGTAGAATGCGTGAACGAGGACGTAGCGCGAGAGGGTTGATTTGAGCAATGCTGGATCACATGGATTTGAGGCGGTTGCTGTAGACGAAGATGAAGACGAGGATGTGGATGTAGGAATAGGTGCAAATGGAGATTCGACACTCGAGCGGCCAGCGGTCGAGGAGACGGAGAGATGAGCCTGTTGAGGCGCGCGAGGCGCGGCGGCGTAGTGAACGTGAGCGGCGGAGGTGTTCGAGGACGACGACGGGCATGTGCCTGTTGGACGCACGCGAATGTCGGCGAGATGCGCTGCCGAGAACTGCTCAAGTTGGGCAATTGCGCGGAGACGAGCAGCGGCGAGAGGATCGAGCTGCTGCTTCTCGATGGAGGAATCTGTGGGGTTGGCGCAGGAAGGAGAGGAGGCGCGCATGACGGAGAAGTAGATGGCGATTGCGCGGGCCATGTTGGCGAAGCAGGCGGGCAGATTGAAGAAGATGAAGTAGACGAGGACGCGGGAGGTCGAGAAGCGCGGGCCGACCGGCGGGCGCGCCAGATAGGAATAGCTGGGGGTGTATGTGTGGGCGCGGGAGGCGGGCATGGCCGCGCGGGTGATGATGGAGCCCGAGGAGGCGGCGGAGAGCTCGTCCCACGCGTCCGAGTCGGCGGCGGACGAGATGGACTCGGCGTGTCGGGCAGGCATTGGCGCAGCGGGGAGCAGTCGGCGCACAGCGGCCGCGGACGACAGAAGCAGTGCCGCGCAGGCAGCTCGCGGAGGAGGAAGATGGCGATGCTGGACGGGCAGCGGAGTAGCGGTGCCGGCGCAGATGCAGGCGGGGGGGGGGGGGGGCCGGGCGACCTTATAATCTGCAACTGCACCCAGCGTCGTCGTGGAGAGCGCTGAGCCAAGGCGGCGACGCAGCGAGGCCTCTGGGCAGCGGCGAGCTGGGCGAAGCTGGCGACACAGACCCCGTGCTCCAGGCGTGTCAGCAGCGGGTTACCATGGTCGCGGCAGCACGCGCTCGCCGCTGCCCGCAGCAGCCTGCTCCCGCAATTGGCCGCCCCAGCGACCGCTCCAGCGCGCTCGCCCAGCACGTCGCAGCACTGCGCTCGTCGCGTCGCCGCCGCAAGGAAAATGCCGAGCCTTGGACGCGCCCGCGATGCGGCTCAGGCGTGGCCGCCTTTCTCGGCGCGCCGCACGAGGCCCGGCTCAGCCGGCGCGGCGGACTTGCTGCTTCGGGACTGAAAGCCTGGCTGCTTTGTTCGATTTACAATTTCTTTTATTTCGCCCTGGCTGGCGTCAGCCGCTACATTTCCGATTATCCGACATTATCCATACAAACACCATCCTCTATAGACTTCCGCTTAGCTTACAGCTAACTACCGACTACGCTGCTCTCCGTCGTCCATCGCGTCCATCGCGCCCATCGCGCTCGCAAGCATGTCCAGTCCTGCCGTGGCTCCTGTGTTTGGCGCACTCTCAACTACCGGCGCTCCAATTGCAACCGACGGAACCGCAGCTCCTGGCATTGGCGTATGCGTCGGCACCGTCTTTGGAATCGGCATTGTCATGGCATTTCCTCCATTCATCACCACACTTGGCAGCACTGGTCCTGGTGTTGGACTTGAAATTACTGGAGCTGGAACTGGCGCTGAAATTGAAGCTGGTGCTGAAATTGGTGCCAGAACTTGCCCTTGGATTGCACTTTGTCCTGGATTACTCGACACTGTAGAAATCGATCCAACCTGCGGTGCGCTCGGCATTGTCTGCGGAATACTCGTTGCCATTGTAGTCAGCCCTGGCACTAATTGCACTCCATGTTGCTGGACCTGACTTAACGCTGGGATTTTCAGCGTCGGCAGTGCTGGTAGTGACGACATCTGCGTATTTTGCGTGTTTTGCGCACTTGTCTGCGCTGCCTTGGCAGCCAACTCGGCCGCCGCAGCTTCTGCCGCAATTCTTGCCTTTTCCTCTCTAGCCTTTCTTCTTCTTTCTTGGTCTCTTAGTCTATCACGTTCCCGACGTCTAGCACGATCTGCTTCACGTTTCCGTTCTGCTTCCATTTCAATTTGTCGTTCTCTTTCAATTCGTAAACATCTACTGCAGACAAAATCTTCTTCAGCTTCTTCTCCTTCTGCTTTTGAAGAATCTATCTTAACTTCCGCCGAACTTGAAAGTGCAATTGTATCTGTGATTCCATTACTTCCATTTGTAATTGAAGTCTCTTCGCTCTTAATGATAGTTCCAGTAGGTGCCTCAGTATTTTTCCCTTCACCATCTTCTTCGACTTCCTTTTTAACTTCATCATTACCATCCCCATTCTCAGCCTCGGTGTCAAATACTGAATCAGCAGCTGCCTTCATCTGTTGTCTCGCAGCACTTTCCTCGAATCGCATAGCTTCATCCGGCAACAAATGATCAACATGCATCCAAACTTCACATCTTCCACAGCAAACTGATAATTCACCGTCATCGAAATTATCCCCAAATACACCACAAGAACAGTCAAAATACCAATTATTAACACTACTTGAGACTGTATTATCCCCATTACTTTTAACTCCACTTCTGGTAACTGCAGGTTCTGTAATAATTCCATAAAACGATGGTGGTGGTGGTGCTGGTCTTCTTGATGATCTTCGTACTTCTTGTGGTTCAACGCCTTCTTCAGGCTCTCGAGGTTCTTGAGATTCTTGAGGTTCAGGCTTTGGTTCAGTGATGACTGGAGTTGGAGGTTGTACTGGAGTAGAAGAGGGTGTTGGAGTAGGTGAGGCTACTGCGCTAGCAGCACTACTCTTAACTGGAGTATTTGCCTCCTTCAACTGTTGTTTCGCAAGTAACTTTGCAGCTTTCTTAGCAAGTAATTCTTCCCTCTTTGCAGCTTCTTCCTTCATTTTAACATCTCGCTTTGCCAATCTTTCTTCTCTTTCGCGTTCTCTTAAAACTTTCATCTTTCTATCCATTTTAACTCTAGCTCTTTCTTCTTCAACTTTTTCAACTGCCCTTCTTCGTTCTTCTTCTTCTCTCTTCTTTTGCTCCATTGCATCTGCTCTACTAGATTTCTTCCGATTCTCATGTAATCTTAATCTTTCAAT
Source organism: Myxozyma kluyveri (assembly GCA_030568365.1). Taxonomy (NCBI): domain Eukaryota; kingdom Fungi; phylum Ascomycota; class Lipomycetes; order Lipomycetales; family Lipomycetaceae; genus Myxozyma; species Myxozyma kluyveri. Next base: position 10,464 of record JAJLTX010000099.1, read on the forward strand.
TTCACGTAACTTAGCTGCTTCTTTTTTAACTCTATCTTCCTCAATACTTTCAATAACCGGCATAACATCTCTAACCAAAACATTATGCATATTTCTTTCATCAATTTTACCCTTTTCACGTGTTCGTTTCCCAAGTTTCGTAATAAATTCTTTCCATTCATTATATGTTGCGCAAACGCATTTCCAAGTAGATTCTCCATCTCTTGAGAATTCCACGAGTTCAGAAAAATCTCTTGATTCTTCTTCTACTTCTACTTCATTCATAGATGTATCGTCAATTTCTTCATCCCCATCACCTTCTTCTTTATTAACATCACCATCTTCTTCATCATCTTCATTAACTTCAGATCTTGTACGTCTTGTAGCTGTTGATTTCTTCCTTGCAACTGCCCATCCTGTCGCTGGTCTTCTACGTTTTCGTTTAGTTCTTCCTGATGATGTTGGTGTATCATTTGAAAGTGTAATCCCTTTCTTAGGTGTTGATTTAACAGGTAAGGCTGGTGGTGGTGGAGGGTCATGTCGACTGTATAATCTGTTATCATCAAGAAGGAAATATGTATTGTCCAATGAATCATAACCAATTGGTTCGACGCGCTAACTCAAATTAATATCAATCTCCAAAAATTCAATGAAAAAGTACAACATACCCAAGACAATTCATCAACTTCTCTCAAACTACCCATTCTATCACGAAATCTTTCTGGTAAAAACATTTGCCACTCACACAATTGATACATAATTTCAACTTGTTCAAACACAGAAAGTTTCTCGAATGGAATTGGTTCTTCTCCATCTTTAAATGGACATTGAAGTTCTGGTGCTTTTTGTCGATATTGTCTTCTAGCATAGTCTGAAAACATCTCAAGTCTATATGATATAGTGTTAGTTGATTGTTCAAAGTACGTAAGAAAATGACCGACATACGTAAGACCTCGTTGACTTGATAAGTTTTGTAAAAGAGATAACCGAATCTGTGGAATTAATGATAAAGGTGAAACTCCAAGTAATTCCTTCTCAATATCCTAAATACAGCTGTTAATACGAATTCATCAACAATCACATTCCAATTAACCAAAACACACCTCAATTTTAATATCAATCTTTTCCAATTTAATACTTGATCGAAACATAAACAGCCACTGAAACAAAGCACTGAATTGCCACATATTCCTCAACTGTTTAACACGCGTTCGTAATTCTTCATCAGGCGCGTCATCAACTGTAGTGATCTCTGCAAGTGCAATTTCAACTGGTCCAAGAATTTGCCCCGATGCTGTTATTGAGGATTCAATTTTACTCACCGTAGTACTTGATGGTGAATTATATAATGCCATTTTCAATATCTATTTAACGCGGTTTAACGCGTATATAATAATCGTCGATAAGCTTCACTGATTACTCTATATATACAGTATCGTGTCGCCGTGCGCGTTCATGTCGCGGCGTTAACAATCACCAAATCTAAGTGTATATTGTATTTTCAACAACAATCAGTATCGCAATAATCCAAATATATACTCAAGCAATGCAATATGAAGTAAAGTCACACGTAGATCAGCCACTGTCAAATGGTAGTCAAAGTGGGCGCCCGTTCACCTCCTCGACAAAGTCAAGATGCGCGTTGCTATAAGAGACGGCTGTTAAGGGGCACGAATCAAGGAAGAAAAGCCGCGGTCGCCGCTCGCTTATACGGTTGTACAAGTCACTTAGTTTAAGTAACCATTTTGATTCCATTACCAATTTCAGCTTCTCGGTATGCTACTCCACTTTTTATACTACTATTGATTTATATTCACTTGTCTGTGCTGTACAAGTTCACGGAAACTAGATTCATCTTTGTGTTTTATTGGTATAGAGTATCAGCTGGGATTATTCGCCTGCCATTTCATTTTCTTTACACGAATATTTTTAATCACTTGGCTCTTTTTCTCATCAGCCTAGAGCACGACACATTATAAGCGCTAGATTCGATCGTTAATCAATACAAACTTCATAAATGAGTGCATTTCCATCTCAATTATCAATGCAATCACAGCAGCATCAACAAGTGCAAGCACAAATTCATGCTGCTCAGCAACAGCAGCAACAGCAGCAGCAACAGCAACAACAACTTCAAGCACAGATTCAAGCACATTTGCAAGCTCAACAAAAACAAGCCCAGCAAGTTCAACAGCAACAACAACAAGTACAGCAGCAACAACAGCAAGTGCAGCAACAGCAACAACAAGTACAGCAGCAACAACAAATACAGCAACAACAACAACAGCCACAGCAAAGATTCATGAGTCAAACTGCTAGTTCGGAAGATGAAGCTAAAATTTATGGATGGATATTAGAATTAATGCAAGGTCCATCTCGTGAACAAGCGTTGATTGAATTATCTAAAAAGCGTGAACAATTTGACGAACTTGCTTTGATTCTTTGGCACTCATATGGTGTTATGGCTACTTTACTTGAAGAAATTGTTAGTGCCTATCCAGCTTTATCACCTCCAACTTTAACCTCTTCAAATTCAAATCGGGTGTGTAACGCTCTTGCTCTGTTACAATGTGTTGCCTCACATAACGAAACTCGATCACTTTTTCTCAATGCACATATTCCATTATTTCTTTATCCATTTCTTAATACAACATCCAAGACTCGACCATTTGAATATCTTCGATTAACTTCGCTTGGTGTAATTGGTGCACTTGTCAAGAACGATTCTCCTGATGTCGTCAACTTTCTCCTTTCAACTGAGATAATTCCATTATGTTTACGAATCATGGAATCAGGATCTGAATTATCTAAAACCGTTGCAATTTTTATCATTCAAAAAATTTTACTTGATGATGCTGGATTAGCATATATTTGTCAAACATATGATAGATTTTATGCAATTGCAACAGTTCTTTCAAATATGGTTAATCAGTTAGTTGATCAGCAAACTGTTAGATTATTAAAACATGTTGTTAGATGTTATCTTAGGCTTTCAGATAATGCACGTGCTCGTGAAGCTCTTCGCAATTGTTTACCTGAACCCTTACGTGATGCAACTTTTAGTAATGTACTTCGTGATGATGCAACAACAAAACGTTGTTTAGGTCAACTTCTTGTTAATCTTGCTGATTATTCTGAATAATTCCATTTACAACATACACGATACATTATACATATATATATGGATACAGTACAGTATATAATAGTTAAAATGCTGCATTTTCTGGGCTTTTGCTTTCATTATTGATTTTTCTTTTATTGCTAATTTTGTTTCTTATGTTTTTCAACTGGTTTTTCATTAATGGATTCCCGTGTGTCAAACAGTCTTTTGATTCTTTTGTAATTATAATATCTGTGTTTACCTGCATATGACACATGACACATGGAGTTTAACAATTAAATATGAGAGTAAAGGCATATTACTATCGAATCGATTACTCGATCAAGCAGAAAATGATTTCATTACACCACATTACATGACATTAATAGTTCAAGAAAAAAAACGGCGCATTATATATCAAGAGTACGGTATATCAGATCAGCTATGTTCGATTTTCATTTTTCTGTTTGAGAGCTTATTTTTTAATTATTGTAATTTCATTCTCTTTTTTGTTGTTGTACATTATAAATTACATTGCTTTATTGCGGTCTTGTCAGGAAATTTAATCGAGATTTGAATCTTTAAATCATGTATAGTAGAACTTGAATTCGCTTAAATAGATCACCATTGCCGTTGGTTTGTAAATAGATTTCTTCTTAGATGGTCGAATATATCGTTGGATGTTTGATTACTGCAAGTAACTTGCTCTATTGCTGGTGTCATCACATCGATCTCAGAGAAGGCATCCATCGTTAACCATCACTAGCGACACCACAAAACTCGAACTGGTCTATATACAATATTCCAAATAGTCCCAAGTTGACTCGCTGAAGATATAAATCACCAACCAACCGGGTATCCTAGCAACATCTCGCTTGTCATGCATAAGTCCTCGCTTGAGTGAAACTTATGAACGCGTCAGATATCCAAAAACTCGATCAAATGGGTTGTGCGGCTTGACGCTAACGAACGGCTTTAGATGCAACACCATCACAACTAAGCTGCTCTAACATTAGAGAGTGGAGGCACAGCTGATGCTGCTCATCAGATCAGACTACTTTAAGGATTTAGTTGTTTTTAAATTGATATTATTGTTCAGACGATTGTAATTGATTAATTACATATTGAGTGATTGAATTCTACGGAGATTATTCTTATTACCTGTCTCAGATTGATCGATTAAACTTGAGCGGGCATGAGTGACGACGAAGCTACATCAACCATGCCAGTGCCAGGCGAAGTTGGTGATGAATCTGGTAATGGTGATGTAATTCAAGTATCAGTTCAAAATGAACAAGTTGAAAATGAATCTGAGAAAGAGAATGATTTAGAGCCTGAATCTAATGAATCGAAATCTCAATTGAATGATCAATCTCAAGAACCATCAACAACAATTGAGAAATCAGAACCAACTTCAACTGTAATTGAATCAACTCCTTCTATAATTGAGACTGCAGGCACAAAAGGAATTAAAGCAGCTGAAGCACTACATGATCTTGGATTAAGCGTGAAAGAAAGAGCAACACCCTTTGAACAAGCACTTAAAGCATGGAGAGATATTGGACTTAGTGAATTACAAAGGAAGTTAGATGAACAAGGACTAGAAATTGTTGAAAATCAAAAAGTCTCAGTTATGGGAAGAAAGGAATTAGCTGCAAAGACTAAAGAATTTAGAAGATTACCTGACGATGAGAAACTTATTGAGATAAAATCGCTTTTGAAATGTATGCCTATCACTTTGGTTTTATGTGTTATTTCGATTCATGCTAATTATTTCTATAGCCTATCAAACTGAGATTGATAATCTGACGAAACGTGGTAAGATTGCAGAGAATGCATTCTTGAATACCTATAGAGTATTCTCAGAAGCTCCAGATCCATATCCGTTATTAGATGCAACACTTGATTCATTACTAGCAAGTGATGAAGTTGCAGCGTTATCAACAGAAAATGCAGGTTTAAAATCACAATTAACAAGATATACTGATTATGATGAACTACAAGCTAAATTAATTGAAGCTGAAAGAAAGATCAACGAAGTTTCAGTACAAAAAGTTGCAGCTAAAGAAGCTGAAATGAAAGCTTTAATCGAAGAGAAAGAAAGGAATTGGAGTCTTAGAGAGAGTGAATTAAATAGACAAGTTCAAGAAGCAAGAGAACAAGCACGTGAATTACGTGCAACTCATGCTGTAACCGAAGCTAGATTAGTTCAACATGAACAGAAGCTTGATGAAGGTGTTGCAGGTAGATTTCAAGAAGCTGAATTAATCGCAGCAGATCTTGAAAGAGTTAATTTACGTGCTTTACAAACCGAACAAAGAAATGTTGAATTAAGACAAGAGCTTGAAAGAGTTAAAAATGAACTCGGAAGGGATGCTGCTTCTGAGGAAGATTTGGCTGAATGGAGACAACGTGTTGATAATATTCGATCAGAGAATTTCGCGCTTGCTCGTAAGATTGATGTTATCAAAGAAGAATCTAAATTGACATCTGAGCGCGATGCAAAGACAATTCGAAGTTTGGAGCGTGACAATGGTCGTAAAGCCGAAGAGATTGAGACTTTGAGAAAACGATTGAAACATATGGCTGATTATGAGGATGTTAAGCGTGAACTTGAGATTTTGAAATATGTTGAGTTTTCTGCTGAAGCTGAGGATGATGCAGATGCTTCAGCGAATGCAGGATCATCAGCCGGACAAGATTCTTTGGAACGATTGTTGCTCATGCGGAATAAGAAATTGACTGGAGAACTTACAACATTACGGGTTGCTCACAGTGCAGTACAGGCCAGACTCGCGGAAGCAGAATCTAAGCTTAAGAGTGTTTCTACGGAACTTGAACAAAGTCGAGATCTTAACCGCAAGCTTGATGATGATTTAATGTCGTTACACGAGAGTGGAGCTGGTCCAAGTAATCCCGGTGCCATGTCAGTTGCTTCATACGCTCCTTCAAGACGATCAGCAGGTGGCGCTGGAGATACAGCATCGCTTTTAGGAGTTTCTTTGAGATCGGGACTGGGAATTATGGGCCACGACGAAAGTGGAGGTCCGTCAAGTGGTGCAGCAACACCTGGTGGAGGGCGATCGTTGGAACAACACGTGGCAGACGCGACGATTTTGCCAATTATTACACAGCAGCGTGATAGATTCCGAGCGCGCAATGCGGAACTGGAACAGGAGCTGCGCAGTGAATATACGCGTATTCAAGAGCTTACAGGCCAGGTGGAGACATTGCAAAGAGATAACGTGGCGCTGTATGAGAAGACACGGTACTTGTCCACGTATCGATCGCAAGGTAGTTCATTGACAGACGTCGGAGCCGCGGCCAGTGGACGATATGGACGCGACTACGAGGAGCAGATTTCACCGTTCGCGCAGTTCAGAGGCCGAGAACAGGAGCGAGCCATGTCGCGAATGGGGCCGTTTGAGCGGATTTTGTACGGATTGACGCGAGTTGTGTTGTCGAGCAAGACGTCGCGTAACTTGTTTTTCGCGTACATTACAGGTCTGCACGTGTTCCTGATGGGTATCATATGGACACTCGCGCTGGGCGAGCTCGGACGGCATGAGGTTATCAACGATCGTGCTACGTTGGCAAGCAATGCAGCCGCGGTAGCAGCCGCGGCAGCAGCGACGGCGACTGCGACGGTGCCGAGCGTGGCTACGACACTGGTGAATGCTGCGGCCGCGGTGGTCGAACAGACGGCGGTTGCGGTGGCAGAGCCGGTGGCTGCGGCAGGATGGGTGCTGGCGGACGCAGCAGAGGCCGGGGCAGCGGCGGCAGTGGAGACGGCCGAGGCGGTGGTTGCGGGCGGGGCAGGGGTAGCGGAGGCGGCGGCGGGGGCGCTGTAGATCGCGAAGCTGCAGTATATATATGTACGGTATGACTTAGGATAAGATACAGCTATACAAATAATGAAGACAATGCAATTGAGTTTGGAGGTGTAGATGGACCGGTAGAGCGAGTTCAGTGCGCTGTGCGACTGGTTCTCTTGCCGGGTATCGTCTGGATATCTGGATGGTGCAGGGACGAGCAGTGACGTAGCAGCAGTTACAGTGCACTCGTATCGTACACAACAACTGTGGTAAGGTAGAGTGCTGCGAGTGACTGGGGACTGTGTGCGGGCCCGACTGCCGTTTAGGGCGGCGCTAGCGGCGCTGGTGGCCCGCGCGAAGTCTAACGCGGCGTCCCGCGCGCTGATTGGCCGGCTGCGGGTGCGGCGCGGCGGGCAGTGTTAGTCACCGCGCAGCCGGGTCCCGCGCGCGTGACTCTTAAAGCCCGGCGGTTCCCTGTCCGCGCAAACGACTTTCTTCCCGCTTTTCTTTCCTCACCACCAAGCTCACTCCACTATCACGACACCCTGAAGATCTAGAAACAATGGCTTTCTAAGTCCTCTACCCGTCGTCTCGCTTAAGCTCCTACCCCTGAGCTTTATTACGTCCTCCCCGTCTCCCGCCCCGCGCCTCCGCTTCAAAGCCCTCCCGGCTTCGGCACCCCGTCTTTAAACCTCGGTTTACGCATTGTCCGGTCAGCACTACTCGCTCACCACCCCTCACCACAACCACCCGTTATGGCTTCCTCAACAGCATCCCCCCTGCTATACGCAGCAAAGTTATCACAACAACCACCTCCAGCCTCCGCAGCGCTCTGCTCAGAGTCTTGTACCCCCTTCAGCCTCTCATAACCTGTCCAGCTCGGGTCGCTCCGTTTCTGCTCAGTATTTGGAAAGCTCAGGCTTAGCTTACAACCATCCTTCTGTTCCCCCTTCTTCTGTACCGTCAACCTTACCGTTCTCTGTGCCGTCGTATCCGTCATCGTCTTCTTCGTCTTTTCCCCGTCAACAACCTTCTCATCTCAATCTCGGTCGTACCGCTCGTGTCCGTAACTCTCTGGTTGCCGCTCTTGCTAAAATGATTGCTTCAATTAAGGAAGAAGAATCCATCTCTCCGGACCTTTTCACCGTCCCTGAGGCCTTGGGCGTCGACGCCAAGGACCTGTCTGCCATGTTCGGCGACGAAGAGCTATTCCCTCCGATTGTCTCGATTGGTGTCGATGACTTCTCCGAGGACTCTTCTCGTCCTTCATCTGTGCTTTCGACTCCTCACTTCGTTCCTATCTCGGCGGATATGCTCTATTCCGATACTCCTGCCCTGGATCCCGGAAGTCTGCTTACTTCTCCTTTCGATTCTCCTTCTGATGGCATCAACGAGTCTCCAATGTTCACTACGCATGACTTGTCCAACCCTGATCACTGGCCATCATTATTCAACGGTCTCTCCTCCGGCAACGACTCTGTCTCTCGCCAGAGTGAAGCTGCTCATTCAATGGTGCCTCCTTCCTTCACAGTTCCTCCATCTGTCCCTTCATCGATGCATCGGTCGTCTTCCGAGCTGGCTCGCAAGGCTTCCACTTCCTCGATCATGTCATCTCGTTCTGCCTCTGTTTCAAGTTCACAGGAGTCTCCTGAAGTTGGTTCTGAATCTCCTGACGGTGTCATTCTCTCTGCTGATGGTTCCGTCGTTGGTATCTCTGAACGCAAGCGCAAGCGTATCACTTCTGCCTCCTACACTCGTCGTCCTCGCGTTGAGCCACTACCTCCAATAGTAGTTGGTGATGCCGAAGATACTACTGCAGTCAAGCGTGCTCGTAACACATTAGCTGCTCGGAGATCTCGTGAGCGAAAAATGCTTCGTCTCACTGATCTGGAACAGCAAGTTGATGTTCTTGTATTTGAACGTGATGATGCATTACGCCGTGTTCGTGAATTAGAAGCTGAAGTTCAAAGACTTCAAGGATTTTAAAAGTTTATTCAAGTATTTGTTTTTTATTATTGATGACGTCTATATGAATATGAAAAGATAATGTGGAAAAAAAGGAAATTATGTTGGATTGGTGGATTGAAAAGTTAGTCTTAAAAGGGATATTCCAAAAAAATTGTTATTTTGAGCCGAATCAATATTGTTTAGTGTGTTTCTATATTTGTTATTTTCTTTGTTTTAATAATTTGCTATGCTATAGCTTTTAGAGGTCGTTGGTACAAAATAATTAGTGTTAAGTTAATAGATATGTTTAAACCATTAATTTTTTGAAATTGTAGTTTTGATAACTAACTGTATATGTTGATATGTGGAGGGGCACTGACTGGACAGACTGGACTGGTGAGCGGATTTGCATATCGCCTCTAGCCTTGAAGATTGCTACGAATCTAACACCGTTCTTTTAACAACTGGAAAGTGTCGACGCAATGTATATATTCACAACATTGATTAATTATACTTACCGTAATTCTGTATAGTACGGTTATATTGTCAGGATGACAATTTTAAAGGACGAGAACTATGCAGTAAATATTGCTTATACCAGATTCATATTGAGGAATACTGCGCACATGCTCAGTGCTCACGAATGCGAATATTGCAATCGACACATTTTGGAATAATTGACTTGTATATTTGAATATCGTATGCTAAACCTTCACCGCATAATAAATTTATTTACAGTAGACCATGTTAACGATTTAACTGTATTCGCACTCTTTGCAAAATCAACAATAAGCCAGTAAATAAATGACGCTGTACAATCCAAATAAAAACCATTCACAACTTAGCGAACCAAGAACTCCTACACCGTAAAAACCCATCAGCTTTCTTCAAACTTAATACTTCTCATGCAAATACATAAGTATACAATCCGGCCCCAGCCCAAATCCAAATCAACCAATCAACCTTTCGATTAATCGCCAAAAATTTCATTAAACAAATCCTGTGGAGCACGCTTCTGCTCGAGTACTTCATTAACTTCAGGATTTAAAGTAGTCGTCAGTGACGATACAGCTGAATCTAAATTTGCTGATTTTGCCATTTCAATTAAATTATCATGTGATAATAATTCTCCTGTTGCGGTTTTGCTCGATGAAGAACTTTTTGATGACTTTTGAGGTGTATCTGAAGGAGTCGAAAAAGCTGGAGGACGCACTCCAAATCGTTTACATAATAAACGAGAGGGATTCCAAGGTGTTGTTAAACGTGTTAAAGCACCGTACATACCTGCTTGTGCTGCATTACGAGCTTGATCAGATGCTTGTGCTGTACTGCTGTCATTTGAGGCTGATTTATTCGTTGATGGAGTTGGATCATTTGCTGAAGGTTCTGAAATCGGTGATGATGACTGTGCTATAAATCGATCAGCAAGCATTCCTGTAAGTGGTTTAAACAATGACGCCGATTTTTGAAATTCATTGAGTTCTTTCTTCCAATCTTCTAGATTAGACGATTTCATTACTTCTTTACAGTGTCTAATAAGTTCAAGTTTTGAAATTTCTGCATTTTGAGATATTGATGATTCAGCTTTTGTTTTTGATGTGGTCGTGATATGGGCTTTTAGATAAGTTAAATATCGATCACGTTTCGCTGGTGAATCTTGATAAGGTAAGAAATTTGACGAAAGTGCTTGTGAAGCGACATTTGATGCAATATGTGGGATGAGACGAAATATTTCGTCATCTGATGAGATAGATGAAGCTAGTAATGCTGGTGGTGCAAGTGATTTAGCAGGCGGTAAATCAGATTTACCGGTTACTGAAACTAATTTCTCGCGTTGTGCAGGTGTCATATAGTCAAATATTGACCTTTTGTCGGCTGGAGCTGATGCGATTGCGATGATTTCTGAATTTGGATCTTTGCGCACTAGCGACCCAAGTCGATATGTAGAAGGTATTTCTGGTGGAGCGTATTGACTCGCGGCAGAGATTACTGCAGTGAGAGTAGCGGATTCTGCACCTCCATCCACAATTACAAAACCAGGCACTTTAGCAGCAGTCGTTCTTGTAGATTGCTTCGAGGAACCAGGTTGTGAAATTGCAACAGTGAGACTGCGTGGTACAGAACGTGTAATTTTAACAGCAATACTCCGACCTGAATCATCTTCATTATCAAGATCATCTTCACTACTCTCATCAAAACGAGCTCGTCGACGTGATTTCGACGCATCTTTCGCTTTCGCTACTGGTTTGATACTTTTATCGTATTGTGGCTTAACTTGAAATCCAATTGTATCTTCGTCACCGTCGTCATCTTCATATGCTTGTTCACGAATTCGCTTGCGCATCTTTGGAAGCGGCGATGCTGACGATTGCTGGCGTGGTTTTGAAACGGCTGACTTTGTAGACGATAGTCCAGACTTCGCTGATCCGAGCCCAAATCTGCCGATATTTCTTTGTGACAATTGACCAGAAGCTGAAGTATCGGGTGTAGTTTGGCGAGGAGGAAGTAAGACTCTTCGTCCTTCGATGATAGTTTCTCGAGGAGGTCCTAAAGCAAACCCTGGTCTCCAGCCCATTTGTCGTAATAAATCGTAACCCTTTGTATCCGCATGTTCGAGAGATGGCGGTAGTAATAGTGAAGGTAAATTTGCAGAGTCACGCTCTCTCTCATCCCGGTCTCCAAAAACAAGCGTCTCGGCAGCGCGCGCCTCTGCGCGGTCCTCATCGTCCATGAAATCATCAGCGGTGAATTGCTTTGACTTATTATACTCTGACGGTTTCCACCCTATAAATACGATTCCGTGAGCCAGTTGATGTTCAGACAAAACACAAATGCCGCTATCCAAAGCAGACTAAACGCAATCCACACACCTTCCTTGCTTCCAACCGTGTTGAAGTAGCCAGCCGAGAAGCCGCCGGTGAAGGCGCCATGGAAGCGCCGGCGCCCCCGCTCGTCGCGCACGTCCTGCTTCCACTCGGGCACGAAGGCGTCGTCGGAAATGGGCGTGCCGATGAAGGCCATGGTGCCTCGATGGAGGAGAAAGTCCAGCAGCCGGACATGCCGCGGTCAGCAGGGCAGGATAAGTTATAAGTTACACATTTGCGCCAAAGCACCGCAACTTCTGCGGTGTAAATAGCGGTCACGTGCCAGGGCGGCTCTGGCGGTGCTCTGGCCAAGGCGGTGTCGGCGTGTCGCATCAATCCTAAACACGCCTTCCGCGCCATCACCACCGACGCCTATAAAGCCCCCGCTGCCCCGCTACGCCCGCCGCTGCTCGTTCTCACCGCCCGATCCGGCAATCGCGTGTCTGCGCCCGTCCTCCCCGCAGCAGACTGTGCCGTCTGCGTCCGCGCCCGTACGAGCATGACCATGGACAGCGCGATCCCCGCGCCCGCGCGCCCCCAGGTCCCGCCTCCGCTGCACACCGGCGCCCCCCAGCCCTCCTCCACGCGCCGGCGCACCCTCGGCGACTGGGACCTGCTCAAGACCATCGGCGCTGGATCCATGGGCAAAGTCAAGCTCGCACGCCACCGTCTCACGGGAGAGATCGCCGCTGTCAAGATCGTCCCGCGCTACGTTCCGGCGGGCTTGCTCCACCGCCACGATCCTCGCTATCTCGACACCGACGCGCTCAGGGCCCAGTTCGACGATGGATTCGCACCATCTAGTCCCGGTGGCGACTCCACGCCCACACCAGCAACCACCGCCACCGCCAGCAAACAGCACTCCAACGCCAAGTCGTCCAACGCGTCAGCGTCTGACGAGTCCAAAGAGATCCGCACTGTTCGCGAGGCAGCCATTGGTGCGCTTCTCGACCATCCATACATATGTGGTGTTCGCGAGGTGTTCGCAATGACCCATCACTACTACATGGTATTTGAGTACGTCAACGGCGGTCAGATGCTTGACTACATCATCACTCATGGACGACTGAAGGAGAAGCAGGCACGCAGGTTCGCTCGTCAAATCGCATCCGCACTCGACTACTGCCATCACAACTCCGTTGTCCACCGTGATCTCAAGATTGAAAATATTCTCATTTCCAAGTCCGGAGACATCAAAATCATTGATTTCGGTCTCAGCAATCTCTTCTCTCCTCGCTCTCATCTCAAAACATTCTGCGGCTCTCTATACTTTGCTGCACCTGAACTGCTCAACGCACGCCAGTACATTGGTCCAGAAGTTGATATATGGAGTTTCGGAATTGTTCTTTACGTTCTAGCTTGCGGTAAAGTACCTTTTGATGATCAAAGTATGCCGGCATTGCACGCCAAGATAAAGCGAGGTCATGTTGATTATCCTGCTTGGCTATCTGCTGGTACGTTATTCTTCTTATATGTTCCTTTGGACGTCAAATTGCGTTCTTCAATGTAACTAACAATCGAGATTAGAATGCAAAAATCTCCTCTCACGAATGTTGGTCGTTGATCCCAAAGCACGCGCCAGTTTATCAGAGATCATTAATCATCCATGGATGGTTCGTGGTTACGATGGCCCACAAGATTCATATATTCCAGTTCGTCAACCACTATCGCTACCACTCGACCCTGAAGTTGTAAAGGGCATGCATGGATTTGAATTTGGATCAGATTTTCATATAGAATCTGAATTAGCAAATGTTGTGGGATCAAAGGAGTATCAAAGTGCTGCACAAGCCTGGTATCGAAATACAGCGGCCAATCCATCAACGTCACATTTCAATTTCTTTTCAAATTCTGGTCTTTCATTGTTCGACGGTCCATCGTCATCGTCTTTGCCGTCACCATCTTCAGGAAAAAAGAAATCTGGATTCTCGTTTGATTTTTATAAGCGACGTCAATCAAATGCTTCTGCATCTTCAAGCCAGGAGACATTGGCTGACTCCAAGCTGCCTGATCCCACCAACGCGTATCATCCACTATTATCCATTTACTACCTTGTCAAGGAGAAACAAGAACGTACTCGGCGGCGACCAACGCTTGAAGCTGCAAATTCAGTTTTATCGGCGCACGATATTCTCACCAGCAGTTCGAATAATGGCTATAGCCGACGAAGATCAGAAGATGATGGTGTTGCTCCTGAATCAATGTCTAAGCTTCCACCAGTACCAAATCTGATGATTCCTCCACATTCTTCAAGCACAACAAGCTCCCCTGGTATGCGTCCATCAGCTAGAAGTGCCTACTCACCTCGTCTTGAGGTCCCAGTTATCCCCATTCCAGAGACTGCACATACACATGCTCAGCCTGCTTCTCGTACAGTATTTCCAGGTAGATCTCGCAGTGTTAATCATGGCCACAGTGGATATGTACCTAATAGGTCGGCTTCTAATCTCTCTGCGTCGCCAAATGACATTCCACCAACATCAATACCGCCATCAACTCAAATGATGTCAACATCACAGCAACAAACGCCTATAATAACTACTCCTGAACTTGGCGATGGACTATTGGATTATTCCACTTCAGACTATCCCGCTCAATCTCCACCGCCTGCAAGTCCAATTATGTCGATGTCATCTTCTGTAAAGAAGGATGGTATCACATTTGGTGGAATTTTGCGCAGATTGTCTACGCGACGATCGCATCGATCTAGTGCCTCTGCATCCTCAGCCTCCGGTGTAGCAGCTGCTACGGCTTTGCAACAACAACAGCAGTCCGCATCGTCAGGTTTGAGTCCACGAACACAATCTATTTCATTAGAAGATGAGCGACCACCACCATTGCCTACTATTGAATCCTACGATGTTTCTGCATTTGATGGCAATAGACCTGGTCTTGGTGCTCCACTTAGTGTCAATATATCAGACATAGCTCCAAATCAACCTATTCCTGCCTACAGTGCGCCACCTCCACAATCTCAATCCCCATCTGTTACATTCAGTCCTGATACACGGAATTACTCTAATAGTAATAATAGCCATGCAAACAATGGTGGATCAAGCGGAACACCTCAATCATTTATTAGATTTGAGAGATTATTTTCTAGAGCATCTAATCTTGGTCGATCGACATCTATATCAGAAGGAACTTATAACAGGCGGTCAAGTAGAGGTGCTTAATTACGATAAATGTCTATTTTACTTTGTTTTAATTTTTGTTACTATTATTATATCAGTTCTTCTGACTTATCCATTTATTTGCATAATCAGCTCTTTGTTTTATCCATTGGTTTATTCATATTTTGTTACGTACTGTACTGGGGTGTAAATTCTTATTTTTGAAGCCATCCTTCATAACATTGCGGCTGGTCGGTAAATTTATATAGGTAAATTTCATAATGCAATCCATCTATTTTTACTGTAATTACCAAATTCGGTATTTCTTAAATAGTACATATGATTCTAAACAGCTTCGAATCGACGTGGATGTGCGCGGCTTTTTGGAAATCGGTACACTTGCTCCTGTCTATGTAGTTATTCAAATTGGAACAGAAGAACACTTGCTACCACGGATGTTCGATCAAGAAAGATGATCCAGAGCAAGATGTAATGCCCTAAATTTTAAATAGGTAACATATCTGGGTGCCCTACTGTAGTATAACTATTTTTAATGTTTAAAAATGCTTATAATAGGAAAGTCTTGTATATAAATTCATAGTATTTACTGCATCACCTATACTAATACTCATTTACATGGCATCGCAAATCATCTAAACTACGACACTAAATATGACTAACAATTAACCATCTATATAACTAACATAAAATGGAAATAAATAAATAAATAAATGATATTTAGAAAGAACTAAAGTTAATATTTTACACGTTGTATCTCTCAACTAGAATTACTTTGACATCAGGTTGTATTCTACTAAGAACAGCAGAATCCCATTCATGACCAAATAACCCTTTATAACCCTCAAGGACAGTTGAAAACATATGAGCAAGTTCTGGACTTGGATCTGTATAAAGACCAATTGCTTCAATAAAATCTGGTAAACATGTCTTCAATCCTCTTGGATTTGTTGCAACAATCGTACACATTCCTTTAAATGCTGATTCTTTTTCTCCTGTATCTCTAATCATTCGAAGTGCTTTACACCATTGTAATGCAAAATGTTCTAATAATGGTGAAATAACATCTGGACAATAAATTCCAAGCCTTCCGATTGTGATTGCTGCATTTTCAATAATTGTTTGTTCAACATATCCACTAACTCCAATCACAACTATTAATTTTTCAATTAATACATTAACAAATGGACGAACTTCATCTCCAAGTCTTAACGAAAGTTCACCTGCTGCCCAAATTGCATTATTACACACTGCTGAACATGAAATATCAGATGTATTAATTTGCGGAACAAGTTCAATCATAAGTGATGCCACAAATGGTTTAACGACTTCAAATGTATTAATTGCCATATCTCCAATGAGTGCAAAAGCACTTTGACGCACTTCATTGACAGGATCTGAAACACATGCAAGAAGCATTGGCATTAATGGTAATTGTGATCGATTTATTAGTTCTGAAGTCACTGAGCCAAGACCTTGAACAAGACCGTCTAACAAATCAAGTGTAGTAACAACGAAATCCTTATCAGGCACTTCCATAAGTGGATTTGCTTTTGACTCTTGAATTAATACCAAATTGCTATGCAGAATAGACATTGCTCTATCGAAAACTGGCGGTGCAAATGGGACAAAGTATTCTCCTAATGCAGCTGTAACTGATGATAAACATTCTAATAGTGGGAATAAATCTGGATTATCATCTTCTAATCTTTGCCATCGTTCGATTAATGGTGGTAAAAGAAGTTGAATAGATTCTTGACTTCTCATCGAATAACCAACTTTTTCAACAAGAGTTTGAACTGCATCGTATAAAATTGCCAAATTCCTGCTTTGGTATTTTCGGAAACATAAGTTCAAATTGGTCAAAATGGTATCGATGTATGGAACCAATAAAGCGCCAGATTGTTCTGCAAAATTGGCAAATCCACTGCAACCTGCTTCTTGCACCTTTTTGTTGTTATCTAAGCACGATTTCATCAACTATAATGGTAAATTAATAAACATCCACGAAATGCAATTAAAAAACACAACATACCCCTTGAAGAACGGGTACGAACTCGCGTTCATATCCAACATCAGGTGCCCTGAAGCAAACCCAGCTTCCATATCTACCAATTGCCCAGCATGAAATTTGACGGACTGGGGCCATCTGATCATTTAAACCTTGGATAAAATAGGGTAAGACTGCTGGAAGATGCTCACTTAGCCCATCAATGCAGCCTTCAGCAATTGCACCATATGCTAAAATGGCAGCTTCCCGGACTGGCCACTCAGGTGAAGACAAATTTGCACTCATTGTAGGTAACGAGTATGGCAAGATAGCTTCGCAATAACTTGAAGCGAAGACATCAAGCGCAGCAGCGGAGCACTTACGCAAGTTCCAATCGGACAAGTCAAGGTCATCATCTTCCTCTTCTTCTTCGTCATCTTCTTCATCATCTTCATTATTAAAACCACCATTTTCACCATTTGCACGTTGACCGTTACCATTGCCATCTTGATTTCCAAATGAGTGCATTGCTTTTGATCGCGCATGAGTAGGCCGAATATCGGTTGCTTTGTCCTCCATATTAGCATCGTCATCATCCATATTTTCGTATCTCATAACATCATGTTCACTATATACCATGCAACGGAAAAGTACTGGCAAAATTTTAGGTAAGTATGAAATGACTTGTGTTTGTAATTGTTCATGCTCAGCCAAAGCAAGTAAAAACTCACACGCCTCCAGTGCAACCTGTTCGTCGTCATCACCCATGCAATGCAAAGTATATTCCACAATTCCAGAAATGTGTGGCACCAATTTATCTTCTCGGACATCAAGAAGCATCACAAATGCAGTACAAATGCTTCGCCTCACATCTGGATCTGGGTCAACAGCAAGTTGAAACAGCGTATTCAGAAATACATCGATATGTATAAAAAGCGCTTGAGACATGCGTAAAATGAACTGATTAAGACAGACTATACTTTGACTGCGTACTTTAGGTGACGGCGACAGTGCAAGCTGAAGAAATCGTGGAATCATAATGCCAAGAACTTGTTGACCTTCTGGGTCACAGTCGAGTTCTGCGCCAGAATCTTCAAATAATTTTGCCAAAGCACTAAGAGCACCTTCTTGAACAGTCACATTATCATTTCCAGCCATATTTGTCAATTGCGGCAGCACCTCTGGCCAAATTTTGAAGCCTCCACGGACGATAATAGCACTGATTGCTGAACCAGCAATGTTTCTAATAATACCGACGGTTTGCGCTAATCCTTGTAATAAATTATCCTTGATGTATTCAAGTACCACAGGTTGTGAAACACGATCAAATTGTGTGAGAATATTGTTTTTTAGCATCAGCCCTGCTGAAGCACGCATGTGAACTTCGGCATCTGTGGTGGGGTTGACGAAGATGTAAACAAGGTAATTGTTCATATCGGCCTGGTTTTTCCTGGCACTTTCGAGAGTCTGAACAGATTTATCGGTTAATCTTAAAATCAACATAGAAAATCAAATCGTCGCATACCTGTGTGGCATTGTTGCGAGTGTTGTTGTCGGGCGACAGTGTTTGAGAGAAGGTAAGCCGTAGCTGCTGAATCAGCTCGGGAACCGGGGCCCAGGATGACATTGCTAAAGGATCAGAGCTTTTTAGCAGCCAAGAGGTTGTTGTAGTAATTCAAGTACTATTTCACGGTAAGAAAAAGTTTCTGAAGTTAGGAAAGCAAATAATAGAGCGAGTTCGTACCTGAGAACACAGCTAATGGCACGACAGCTCGGCGGCGGCGAATAAAACAGTTCGCAGGCCCTATTGCATGCAACAGTGGAGACACAAGCGCGGCAAAGCAGTCGGCTTTTCTGCCGACAGCAAGGCTGCAACGGGAAGAATCAAAATGCAGAGAGCACGATGGTGGAGTGCAAAACGTGGGGACGAGGTGGCAGTAGCTAAGCATGGACCGTATCAGACGCGTGGGGCGGACGGATTTTTTTTTCGCAGAGCTGTGGGCTAGGGCTGGAGCAGCTCTCGACGCGTTGGGACATGGGAGGTTGTACATGGTAAATAAGATACAGTATACAGTACGTATATACAGCTGTTAAAAAATTAAAGCCAGGGCGCAGAAAACCAGCCCCGCGACTTGATTGGAAAGATGCTAGATTACAGGATAGCACATCCAATTTAACTATCAAACAAACGCAAACGAAGACCATGTCCCAATTAACCTTGCAAAAACTGTACATTAACGCCAATTAAACAAATAGAAAAAAAAAAAACAGTTGTGCCATGCCATATTAATCATCATCCATGGCCATAATGACATCCTTTGGCATCAAAAACGGCGCGTCAAGGAACTCGCTGCCACTCACAAACGACGAGAATTGCGATGAGGTGTCGTCGTTGGTGAAGGAGGAGGATGCATAGCTACCAGCAGTGCGTCGTGTTCCGTAGGTCGAGGGTGCGTAGTCGACCTCGTCGACGTCAGTAGCATCAGAATCAGAACCGTCGAGGTCCATGTCTCGTTGTCGTTTATGAGACTCGCGGGCAGACGCGCTGCGTCGTGCGGGAGTTGGCTCGCTAGAGAACATATCGACGACAGGCGTAGTGTCCGAGGACCCATATGAAAAAGACGCAGAGAGACCTGCGCTAGACTTTGAAGGAGGTAATTTGTAACCGTCGCTGATGCTCTTGCGCACCTTCATACCGACTTGGATCAAAGAAGCCTGGATGTCGTCAGGGGGAGCATCTCGTTGCAGTCGTGGCGCGGATGCATATAGTTCGAAAAGCGGGCTCTTGGGCGGAACGACACCAAGATCGGCCTCAGATGTAGCGTCGTACTTGCGGGAGACTGGACAGCTGTGGCGTGGGAAAGCCTTTGTTGTGATGAGCACGCGCTTGGAGCGGGTGCTGGCGGCCTTTGCCGGGATTGGAATCGATGATGTGAGTTCGTCGTTCATGGCTCGCGAAGAATATATGAATTGATATCCTGTCAGAGTGCCCGTTGATATGTGCACTGAAATGCAGCCTCGTCGAGTCGCAGTCTGGAAGCGAGGTGTGCTTTGGATAAGAACTTGAGGGCCAGCCACGCGGTAGCCAGGGATGGCGGATGCTCCTTTGATAGGAAGAGTCTGCGCCGAGGAGGAATAAACAGACTGGTCAGCTGTAACAGACGGACGCTGAGACTGAAAGAACCGACCACAGCGGAAGCCGGAGCAGAGGCGGGGGAGGGGTTGACGGAAGAAAAGACGCGATGTGGGGAGAGTTGAGGCGGTGAGATTGGCGATCCTGGATCAGCGGTGGGCGGCCGCTGTACAAACTTAAGCGTGCGGCGCAGAGCCACGGCGAACCGCCCCAGCTCAAATTATTACTACAGTGCTCCTCCCGCGGCGACTGTTCCATCACCACTTCCTCCCCTTCCTGCCCTGCCTCCCTCTGCTGCTCGCGTCTTCACGACCCTCGCCTGCTCCTCGCCGCCGTCGACGTCCCTGCTGCTCTAGGCGCATCTCATCGTCCTCCCCGCGGCTTCGTCCGCTGTCCGTGCTTCTGCAGTCGCCGCCATGCCGACATCGGACAGCTCGCCGCAGCTCGACCAGGACCTCGCGGACCTCCGCCTAGCTGCTGACGACCAGTCCGAAAAGACGATTCCTACAACCACCTCCTCGCCACCTTTGTCACCGCAGCAGAAAGCCTCAGAACAGTCGTCCGACACTCTGTCGTCACCGTCTCGGCCGTCGCTGCCGCCGATATCCGTATCTGCCGCCAACTCCATTGCCCTTGCCGCAGAGGCCGCTCCGGAGTCTGCCCCAGCGGTCACGCCCAACCCCCTGGCCTCGATCCACTCCGCCCGCGGCATCAAACCAACCGCGCAAGTTCCTCCAGATGTCCAAGATCGGATACGGTTGTTTCAACTCGCCCGACAGAACAAGGCCGCTGTTGCCGCTGCTGCAGCCCCGCCTCCTCCCCAGCCGTCTTTGCGCGAACAGTCACCAGCTTCCAAATCACCCCAGTCTCCAATTGGTGCTCTTTCAGGCGGTTTTCGTCTGCCGAATGGGGCCGCTGCAGGCCCTGCGTTCAAGTTATCTCCCGGTGGCTCTCCCAGTCCGTCTGACAAACCGGCCGCGGGCACCCGTCCGTCGCCCAAAATGTCTCTCTCTCAGCGTCGTGGAATGGCCCTCAACATGGCTGGCCAATCTACTCCCTCTGCAGACGCTAATAAGACTACTCCACCAGGAACTGGACCTGCAGGACTTTCGCTCAATGGAAGTCAAGCTCGACCTTCTGCCGCGCAATCGGCTCGTCGTGGTATGAACAAACCAACCGCACTGCCAATGCACGTGGATGCAAATCCAAAATCAATGTTCTCTCAGTACTCACAGTACATTGACGTGGCTACTGGATCTCTCAATTTTGCCGGAAAAGCTTCACTTGACTCTAAGGGAATCACATTCGCAACCGGAACAAGATTCAAAATTTCGTTAGATCAACTTGAACCGCTCGAAGAGCTTGGCCGTGGAAACTACGGTACCGTCACTAAAGTATTGCATAAGCCCACAAACGTTGTCATGGCAATGAAGGAAATTCGTCTTGAACTTGATGATTCTAAATTCAGACAGATTGTTATGGAACTTGATATTCTACATAAATGTGTTTCACCTTATATCGTTGAGTTCTTTGGAGCTTTCTTCCTGGAAGGTGCCGTTTACATTTGCATGGAGTACATGGATGGTGGCAGTATTGATAAATTATACGCCGGAGGTGTTGATGAAGAAATACTAGCCAAACTCACTGAAGATGTTGTAAGAGGTTTAAAAGTTCTTAAAGATGAACATAACATTATTCATCGTGATGTCAAGCCTACAAATATTCTTGCTTCAGCATCAGGAAAAATCAAACTATGTGATTTCGGCGTTAGTGGTAATTTAGTTGCTTCAATTGCACGCACAAATATTGGTTGTCAGTCATATATGGCTCCAGAACGGATAAAATCAGCTAGTCCAAATGATGTTATTACTTATACTGTTCAATCAGATATTTGGTCTCTTGGTCTCACTTTATTGGAGATTGCAAGCGGTTTATATCCATATCCTCCTGAAACATATGGAAATGTATTTAGTCAACTTAGCGCAATTGTTGACGGTGAACCACCAACACTTCCTGAGCCAAGATTCTCTCAAGAAGCAGCAAGTTTTGTTAAGCAATGGTAAGTTTATATATTTCTCCAAAATTAATACATTTAATTACTAACTTTATACAATAGTTTGAACAAAGATGCAATTTTAAGACCAACATATGCAAAACTTCTTGCACATCCCTGGCTAGTTAAATACAGAACAATTGATGTTGATATGGCTACTTGGGTTAAAGGCGCACTTGAACGTCGTAAATCCGGGACTCAAGTTCCATTAAAGAAACCAGCATTACACGCTGGTTCTGATATTGCACGGTAATATAATTACAACGACTTAATCAGTATAATATAATCGTCAAGCAAACAGCACAACATGAACACAATACAAATCCCCTCTTCTCTCACTTTCTAATTTTAATTCCTTATCAATCACTCACACAATAAAACACATTTTCATTTTCATTGGATCTTTATTTTTGATTTTTCGACAATTTGTTTCTATACGGTGATCTAAGTTATACAAGTTATCGTATATTTTATGGTAGTAGTTAGTTTCTAAATTTTCCATATTCTTGTCTGGTTTAACAAGATCTTTTGTCTTTTATTTTTTTGTACATTACCATTGTTCTTGACTCGCATCATAAATAGTATCGGTTTCTTCACTTCTTTTTGAGTCTTCACGTACCGTATCGTACTCCAGTAATCAAATCTCACGTAAACCTCTAAAATCTTAACGGCTACACCCATTAAATTTAAATTTTTAAAAGGTACATTTAAAGTAGAATTTAGATAAACCGTAAAATAAACTGATAACATATAACTAATAACTTACTACAATAAACCCGTCGTATTTGCATTTGTAATTTAAAAATCCAGACACAAATTTTATAAAAATTCAGCCATATTCCAACCAAATCCCCAAGTTCCTTATAAACTAAATCAAGCAATGAATGAACTACCCAGCTCATCGCATAAGATGTTTAAATAAAACAAGACGAAAACAATTAACAGAAATAAAACGAAATAAGACAAACTAACTTGAGATCCGAACTTTAGAACAGTTTATAAAAAAAAGAAACATCCGATTTGGAAAATAATAAAGAGAGGAGGTGATACGAATTAGGATATGTAACGATCATATGTATGCCTTTGAACATGTGTAAATATAAAACCCAATTAAACGAAAGTGAGATGCAGATTTTTTACAAAGTATTTAGCTGACTTAAAAACTTTGAGGAACTTGTGAAGCAGGCGGACTTGCATGCATTCCATTCTTACGTTCATACCTACCACGACGCATTTCTTGTTTTAATGCAACTGAATCGAGTGGTTTGAGTAGTTCAAAACTACATAGTAACTCTTCAGATACCGACATAACTGCACCCCAATTATCAAATTCGCCACAATAATTAGGTGCTGAAAAAACTGTTACTAATGTTCGTTCATTGAAAAATTCGTATCCGTCTTCAACAACCATATGTGCACGGCAAACAAGATCGAATCCAAATTTCGTTAGAAATTTATTTATTGCTGATTTTCCAAAACAATACGATACACCTCGCTCATTATCTTCCCATTCATTCGGCGTATCCGTTGGATCTGACCACAATAAATCATTTAATAATCCGCAATCTGGAACATCTGTTGGTCTAACAATATTTCGAATTTCATCAAGAGCATTCATAACAGGCGATAAACCTCCATGAACACAGAAAATCTTTCCTGCAACCGTTGCTGCGATTGGTAGTGTGTTAAAACAATCGACAAATGTTTTCCATACTTTAACACCGCACCTTCGCTTGCATTCATCATAAAAACCGTATACTCGCGTAACATTTGCACATTCGTGATTCCCTCGCAGTAAAAAGAAGTTTTCAGGGTATTTAATCTTGTATGCCAGTAAGAGAAGAATAGTCTCTAGACCCTGTTTCCCCCGATCAACATAATCTCCTAAAAATAAATAGTTTGCTGCTGGTGGAAAGCCACACATATCAAATAGTCGAATCAGATCGCCATATTGTCCATGAATATCACCAACAATCTTGACTGGTGGTGAAAGCTCTATTAACGTTGGTTGAGACAGGAAGATTTCACGTGCACATCTGCAAATTACTTGAATCTCGGCATTTTTTAAACACATTGCTTTAGTCGTCTTGCCAGTATATCCAACGTCAAGCAACCGTTGAATGATTTCATCAATATCTAAGGATGGTGAAATATCGGTTGTACCTCCACTTCGGGGAGAAGATGATACGGCTACAGGCGATCTCAAACCCAAACTAGCAACTCCATCTTCAATTCCAGCAGTTTTTATCTCAGCGATAGAGCTTTTAAGCCGCCGCTGGTGAAGTGTTTGAGAATTACTGGAAGCCACTAGTGCTGTTCGAGATGCACCTCCACTACTACTATTTGAAGATGAAGGAGCATTGTCATCTGCAACTCCATCAACAGTAGTAGCAACATCAGAATTACTATCTCGTCTTGGAGTACCACTGGATACGCTTCCATCACGCGGAGCAGAACTTGCTGATTTTTGATCGTCGGAATTTGCACTTGGTGACGTGTCAAATGATCTGCGAATGAGAATTGGCTCCATTGGCTCAATAACCTGCATTGAAGGCGGTAGAACAGAATTATCAATCGGATTTGCTGGAGTTGATGGATCATTATTACTTGCATTTGAGTAAGATCCGGAACGTCCGACTGGTGTGTCTTGACCGCCTCCGGACTGTGATCCCGGAGTGGCGGTCATAGCATTATTTGGTGAAGAAGATGATGCATCTAACGAGTTCGATACACGGGACCGTAACGATTTAATTGATCGCATGGAGTTCTGTGTGTCGGTCCGCGAAAAAGACGGATAGGACTGAAGTCCATCCTTTGATTTTGAATTGTTGTTGCCCATTGTGACGAGGCAGACTGAATTGGGTTACTGTGATCGGCAGTCTGCAATGCGGGTTCACTTTAGAAACGAGCAAGGCAGAAATATTCGCGTTGTTCAGTCAATTAGGAATATTGTCGAAGCCTTCAATTCGCCAATTGAGCCTGTGCATGTGTCAGCGATCCGCAGAGCAGGACGGAAGCGGGAGAAGAAGTTGAGAGGTGGAACGTACCTTCTGGAGAACTAGCTTTCGAAATTCAGAGTGAGTAGTGGTCGAATGTAGACTCAGCAGACAACTCTGAGAGCAGAGAAACGGCCCAAAGAGAGAGACGGTGGAGATGACGCGGGCGGAAGTCGGGACGGAGGCAGCAGACGGTGCTGAGTCGGGGACTCCGGTGCCATGTATGGGAGATGCGAGCAGCGGCGGACCAGGAGCAATCGGACGAGCACAGCGCAGTACAAACAGAGTCGAAACAGGCGCAGACCAGCGACGGCAGCGATGGAAGGACCCGGTTCGAGGAAACTGGTGAAGATAATCAGCGACGGACAGCAACGGACGAGACGGACGAGACGGATCGCGTGGCAAGGGGAGTAAATGGCTGGTAACTAAGCGAGAGGCGGAGAATCGAATGGGCGGAAAGAAGCCTCAAGAGTCCGAGCAACGTAACGTTCCTTAACGCGAGAATATCAGTATCGAGCTCGCTACGTAGGAAACAGAACAAGGACAAATAATAAAAGAACGCCATAATTTATATTTCTTTATATAGCTTAACACAAA